>JAFBJW010000202.1:812347-1031177 GCA_016785235.1 Pseudorhombus dupliciocellatus | reverse complement strand
GGGGGGGGGGGGGGGGGGGGGGGGGGGGGGGGGGGGCAGTGGTTAGACACTGCTTGCCAACGCACTGAACAACAAACAGGAGCAGACGGACTCACTGGCACGTGTGCTGACTGTTCACACGGGGCGCCAGAATGTAGCCGTCCTCGCACATCTCACAGAAGTCGCCCGTGCTGTGGTCCCTGCAGTCCTGCGGGTTAGGGTTAGGGTTAGGGTTAGGCCAGGCTAGGGCCAGGCCAAGTCATCAGGATGGGTCACTTACTATACAAATGCCAGTGATGTCTTCACAGGAGTGGGCGTGGCCTTTACAGTTACAGGGCAAGCAGACGTGTTGCTCACTGAGGAACGATCCCTGTGGACAGAGCTGCAGAGACAAAGGGACAAGAACCAGCTGAAGGTCATCATCACAGCAAGAGCAGACTGGCCGGGGCAGAAATACTTCAGAAATACTTGGAATATATTTCCAAACATAAGAGTATAAAGTCTTGAAGGTTTTCGGCTCCTGAAAAGAATTCAATGAACAGGACAGAAGAAGATCCCTTATTCCCGAGGAGATGTAAACACGTGTACATCCAATAGAAATACTCCTTCACAGGACAGGTTACTATAACACATAAAGATCAGACTCTGTCAGGAACAAAGTACAGATACACGCATGAATTAGTACTATTATTATTAAATCATGACTAACGAGTCTCACTAAATAACAAAGAGTTTTAGTGTGTCCCAGCTGTTACCAGTATTTCATGTATGTAATATTCGTGACCATAGATCAATCAATGAGAGTAAAGCCCTGTCTCTGTCCCAAATATCCAGAGGAAACCGCTCGGCTCCTCCCACTGACAGAGCGACGATTTCAAACCTGCATCCTGTCTGATGTTTGTTCACCACGGTTTGTCAGGATGCTCACACACACACACACAAGCGTACAATAGCAGCAGTCTGTGACCTCCTTGTTCCTCCCAGTGAACGGGACATTGATACTGGGAGCTGGACAACATTCCCCAGCTCTGCCTACGTGTGATTCCAGACTGTGACACAACAACGAGCCCCTGCCGCCACAGAGCGTGAGACATCCTGTGAGGACGCTCGCCATTTCATCCGTCACCGTGGGAAGAGACGTCTCCACCTGGAGGAGTCTGGAGAGGGTTCAGCCCGAGCTTTGTGACAGTGGCTGATGAGGAGAGCAGCTGCACGGGAGCATAGAACCCAGCAGCTGGACACTCTCTCTGCTCACATGCACGATGAAGGAGGACAAACTAACTCTTGTGATGAAATAGAACGTGTGTCATTCCCATTGTGAGTTTCCTCTTAATTTATGGAATTCAAATGGAGCCCTCTCAGTAATGTGAACTATTCTCTCACTGTCGTGGGGAACAAAGCTGACATTCAACGCGACATTAAGTCCCTCAGAGTTTCCTCTGGTTCAGTCTCTGTCTCGTCTGTGTCCTACGGAGCTGGACAAACAGAGCTTTGATCCAGCAGAGCACTGGTGGACGTGGTCATCCTCCATTATATCTTATACATCCGCCTCAAGTCTGCACAGGAAAGAGGAGTAAGTGGATTAAGTGCTGGGGCTCATTTCCGCTGGACATGGAGGACGGGCTCAGGCGTCTGATCCTGGGTCATGAGAATCTCATCCCAGCTGAGGAAGAGCTCAGACAGCCTGGCTGCAGGGGGACGGTCCACACACACACAGCTCGGACACTCTCAGCACTGCCAAGTTTTAGCTTCGTGTCCCTCCACGTACTCGTTGACGTTTGTGACCTAGAGCCCTAGACTTGACTGAAACCCTCAAAGGGTCCACAGCAGCCACATAATGACAGTCGCAGCACTGAGGCCACATTGGAGCCACGACTCTGTCGACTATGATGGGAGGTCTGATAACGGCATTTAAGATGATGTCATGTGACTTGTGTTCACCACTTCCTGTCTCTGTGCACGAGGACACAACTGCAGTCATGGGGTTAAAACATATTTAAGAGCATTTAGAGAAACATGTTGTATGTTAAACATTATGAAATGGCTTTAATGTCTCAGACTGTGCTGAATCAAAGGACTCGTGGCCGGTGCTCCAACTGTTCTCTCTCTCTCTCTCTCTCTCTCTCTGGGGTGTTGCTCAACAGTTGGCAGCTGGTTTCCATTAAGGAGCTGTCAGGGAGGGGCATGACACTGGTGCAGACATTCAACTGAGAGCCCATCTAAGCTCCTCTGAGAACACACACACACACACACACACACATTGCCAGTCATCATCGACACCTTTCGCTCAGTCACGTGTGCACGTGACCGTCAGGCCCGGTCCAGTCTGCACTGGTGCACACTAAATATAGAATAGAAAAACAAACGCGTCTTACTTTGACCAGCGTCTGCTGCTGCTCCCCGGCCCTGGCGGTGCAGGCTGGACGGGCGACGGCTGAGAGGATGCAGAGAAGGGAGAGGCCGTGCAGAGAGTGAGCAGCCATGTTTGTGTGGTCCCCCTCGCTCTCCGTCTCTGTCTCTGTGTCCTGGCTGAGGGAACTTCTGGGCAGCTCCTGACGCTCGGCTGCTCCCTTTGGCTTCGCTTCTGCTCCGAGCTCCAGATGCAGCACGGCGCTCGGTCCTGTTCAACAAACTTGGGTGGACTTCCTCTCTTTCACTCCCTCCCTCCCTCCCTCCCTGATTCCTCTCCCCTGGGCCTAAATCACAAACAGATGGGGAGGCTGGAGACTGAGGCCGAGAGCGAGAGCGGGAGAGAGTCAACTGAGCAACAGAGGGCTTCTGTCTGTGGCAGACAGTGCACACATCCACCCAGACCACCCCCCCTCCTCTGACCACCCCACCCCCTCTTGACCGGCGAAGTCAGATTGAGTGTTATGTCCTCGCCTCCATTTGCAGGTCTGTGGTCCCCTTTCACCTTGGGTTCAACAGGCAATACCCCCCCCCGCCCCCAAAACACACACGCACACACACACACGCACACAGGGGGTTTGCAGCTCTCTCTCGGCCTGTCCTCCACAGGAAGAGAAGGAACAGCTGCTCCTCCTCGCGGCCTCAGACATGGGCCTTTGTTTGTTTTCCAAGGTCAGAGCGTCAGGAGCTGCTGAATTCACGGCCATTATGTGAGAGGCTTGAGAGGAAGAGCCTGGCTGTCACAGACACAGCGTTTAGGCCCTCGCAGAACATCCGGGTGAGGTGGTCCCAGCCCGTGGGACCGAGGGGAGGCTCCATGTCTCCAGTGGCTCATAAACAGGTCGTCACATTCCAGCTCTGAGACGTCATCCACACCGGAGCAAGACCTCAGGCTGCATTGATTCGTTCAAACATTTGAAGCTAAAAATAAACAGCTTCTATCTTAAACGTGTGTGTTACTGCAGCTATTTCCAATTAGAAACGCACAAACACAGTCGAGGATGTTTGTTGGAAGAGCAGGGACGTGATCACATTTGTCATGTTGTCAGTCTCTGGATCCACAGCCGATACATCAGGGACACGTGTCCACTTTGACAGAGCATTTCTCTTTGAAAGCAGCCGAGGAAACTCACGTGACGCCACTGGGCTATTTCAATCTGCAGAGAGGAGGCCAGGCGGTGAGAGACCGAGACTGGTCCAGAAACTGGTCCCCATGGTCACCTGAACTTACTAAACCAAAGTTATTATCAATACAAACAATTCATCACATTTTTGCCGACCAAAATCTTGGGAAATCTCTTTTCCATTTCAGCAAGTCTTTGTCCAAGTGGCGTGAGCAGAACGAATCACATTTATTTGCGCTGACTGTAAAAAAACAGGCCCTGGAGGTCAGAGCGTCTGAGCCCAGCCCTCAGTGTCTCCTTACACTCTCCACACATACCAGAGAAAACTACGACCTCCATCCCAGCGGACGCCTCCTCACTGTAACGCTACCCTGGGAACAGGAATGTCAACTTCTTACAGCAGGCGTTAGCTCATACTGGATATGTGTGTGTAAGGTTATTATGAACAGAAATGGAGTAATGCACCTTTTCAGACATATATGCCACATACCTGCATCCATGAATCACATCATATTTGGACACTTGGCCCTTATCCACAAACAAATGGAGGAGGGTTATTTTGCTTTGGAGCTGAACATCTCTGCAGCACATCATCTGCCCGAGGGCTGGGGAGCTGATTGGAAACAGATGCAGGGAGGAGGAGTGTGTGAGGCCCGACTCAGGACGTGGGAAAATGGGATGATTCAGTGTCCGGCGCTCAGCTCCTGTGATGCTGCTCCCTGACGTCATCATGAGGTCTGACCCGGGCTCGTCCACACACAGCGCCGATCAACTGTAATTTACTAATACGGGGTACAGAACACACACACACAGGAGCACAAAGCACTGAATCAATGATGTGTCACCATCAGCCGACGCCCCCCCCCCCCCCCCCCCCCCCCCCCCCCTTTCCCCCTCCGCCCGCGCCCCCCCCCCCCCCCCCAGCAGCCTGCTATTCTGCCTCCCTCCCATTTGTGTGGAGGTGCACCCGCAGCAGCAGACACTCTAGGGGGCAGTGTTGCCTTCAGAGTGAAGCAGCAGCTGCAGCTGATCCCAGGGCTCCAGTTCTGCTGCGTACTGGGACCCCTGCCGCCCTCTCTCCAAACTGTAACTGGATTTAATCTCCCATAATGCATCTGTGTAAGTACGTATAATAAGGACCCATGTGGACTTTAGAGGGCGGTACACTGGATTTACATTCTCACAAACTGTGTGTCACTGAGTTTGGCTCAGTAGTGACTGACAGGAGCGTTTATTTTAACCTTCGTGACCCTGGAGGTCACTGGAGGTCACTGGAGGTCACTGGTCTGCAAGAGTGTGACAGTGTCCGTGATTCTGGACGCATGAGGACCTTGCTGATTCTGAATGATGGAGGATGAATATGAGTGACTGCTATGCATCCATCATCCATCCATCCAACGGTAAGATGTAAGGTCAAGGGTGAGGCTGGTGGCCTTAATGACCTCTGAGTGGACAGAGGAACCTTCCTCAGACTTGTCTGACGTGGAGTCTTTGTTCTCACTGGTATTTATAGAAACTAAGAATGATTACGCTTCATTTCCACCAAATAACGTGTCATATCCTAACACCAATCAAACCCTGACCAAAGAGGTGCCGAAAACATCCCTGAGGTGAAAAGGGCTAAACAGAACCACAGCTCACTATTACTCGTGTCTTCATTTCAGAGTGGGACATTCCTCACAACGTAGCGTCATTAGCTTCTTCTCTAAGGGCAGCGTGGTAACTCGACACTGCCTCAGTGTGATGGAGAATCCATCTGCTTCCTGGATGAACTGGGAAATATAACAGAGTGGAGTCAGAGATGCAGCGTGCGTCCAACTGCTGTAAAGCACATTATACACGCATTAATCTTTGTGTCAATATGTGTGTGTGCGTCCACTTGGGAACCCTCAGGGCTCCGTGTTGGCCAGTGTAAGGGGGAATTTGTATCACTTGGCAGCTTCGCTGACAGGAAACGGGCCCACTCCATCCCCACATTCCTCCAGCAGATGTTTGACAGTCCTTAACTGGTCATGGGAATTTCCACTGGCTGTTCAGGCAGCGTATGCTCCGAGAGCTTTCCCATAACTCCCTGGTCTCATGTCTTTCTGCTGATGACAGAGGGAGGAATGTGAGCGTGCCCATCTAATGACTAATGCAGGAGCACAGCACCTGGTCTCTGTCAGCGACACGCTGATGAGGAGGAGGAGGAGGATGATGATGATCTTTCTGCAGATGCATGTGATTGCTGCGTTAAGCACGAAAAGAAACATGTAGGAGAGGGAGTAACGCCTGTGGCACAGCAGCTGCAGCACAGCTGTGTGTTGCGGTTGTTGGCCATTAACGCTTCAGTGTGTGTGTGAGAAAGGGAAAGAAAGAGATGCAACATACTCCTGCCTGCTGCCCTTCCTGGGGTTTCTGGTGTGATTCGTCATTTTCCTGTTTTCATGTATACTCAAACAAATACCAGTACTATAATGGACTCAGAAGCACTCAAGTGCTTTCATTTGAAAAGGCTACAGGAAGTCCTGGACACTTTTGTGACCTGAGTCTGACAGATTGACGCTGTGGTCAAAGATGGTTTTCTCCCTCTGTCCTGCTGTGAACTGTGTGAATAATGAATCATGAAAAGAGTGACTGTGGAAATCGAAGCACGGTGGTCTGCGGCGGTTTAGTTGAAAGCTGTGAAAAGTGTTGACAAGAAACAAAACAGTTTCACATCACTGGCTGTGTGGCTCAGTCCGATCCGAGAAAACGAGAAGTGGCCGAGAAGTTAGCCAACAGCTGAGCCACGTCCAGCTTCATGGACCTGCAGACAACACATCACCGCCCACATTTATATGAGCAGATACTGTCCGTTTACGAAGGAAAGCACACGGGCCAGCGTCAGTCACCGACTGAAGAGACGGGCTGACGAGAGCAGAAACAGAAACATCCATCGTGAGGTGGAGCGATATGGAGAGAGGGAGCTCAGTGGCCAGTCTTGGCTGACTCACTTGAGCCAGTTCTTACTGTAAGCTTCATCAAAGAGGAGTGAATGAAGTCAACCAAGTCCAGTCACTTGCTCTATTCAGCATTTCTAAGAGCCGAGGTTTTTATTCTCACACCTCCACGGTCGCCATGGAAACCTCGGCCCACCTCTGGCTCCTGGTGCTTCTGTCAGTCCCCCCCACCCTTGCATGACGGGGCAGTTCATGTCCACTTTTACCAAACATGCCAATCTTCAGTTCAATGAATGAAGGCTGGTCCATGTCTGAATCTCCTGCTCAGGAGCAGGTGCTTTCCCCCTTTCTGACTAAGGAGGGCAGCCTTGAGCCTTCGCTTCCCCAAACCTGCTGTGTCACAACCCACACAGTGAGCCCAGGACCACCCATTCAGCACCGAAAGTCCCCAGCCTGACCCTGCACCCACAGCAAAACATGGCTGGAGGAGGAGGAGGAGGAGGCGGGCGATGCTCTCATCCCTCCTTTCTTCTCTGTCAGGAAAGAGTGAGACAGCATTGTGCCTTCAGTTTCACCCTTTGCTATTGTCACCGCCAACTTTCCCCACCCTCCATCCGCCACCCCCACCCCTCTTTTGAAAGGCAGTGCAAGGGGGGGGGGGGGCAAGTTGGGGGAGGGGCTTAGCACTGTTGTAATCTGCAGTTGCTACAGTCTGCTACGCCGTCACCATCCCAAATTGATTTACCCATCAATGGCCGGGCTGCTGTCGCTGCAGCGCCGGCGGCCCAGGCACGGAGCCCCCTCTGGCTCTCTTTCCCACCATTTAGCCTCAAAGGCTATTGTGTCCAGGGAAAGTAGAGGGGTCACCCATTCACCCACATGTGGCTCCACCCCGAGCTGGGAGTGGCCTGGAGCGCGATGAGGAGGCGAATAGAGGAAGATATCTGGAACGTGACTCTGTGTTTCCAGGTGCTACTGGCCACCAGTTCAGCGCCTTAGTGGGACAAAGCGTTTTGGCCTTGGACGGGAGGGAACGCTATTCCGCTCGCTTGTCTGTTCCCTGTGAATCTGGTGAAGCTTGGAATGGTCCAGGAAGCGTTGCATCAAAGAAGAGACGTCCAGAAGAAGCGTTGCAGTTGAAAATAGAACAGAGTGAGCGACCGTGCGTAGGAATGCAGATGAGGAAGCTTTTCACATTCCTCTCTGCTACAAAGAGAGTGTCAGTCCCTCGTCACCCCAGAGAAGGGCCACTGCCTTCGCTCCCTTTATTTCAGGTTGGCTCCCAACGTTTCCATGGCGACCGATAAACTATTCAGCCCTTGCAGGTGGCTGTGCCTAAAAGCAAAGAATGGCACACAGCTGTGGAGGCTGCCCGATGCTCAGGGGCCAAATGTTTCCGCTCAGTTCAAAGACTTGAATTCAAACAAGGCAGATCTTTTGAAGTAATGATCCATTTTAAAAGGGAAGAGCTTCGAGTGGCTGTGTGCAGATAAAAACAATGACCCATGAGGTTTTGCCTCAGCTCTCAGTCTGATTCGATGGGGGGAGGGGAGCTGATGTAACATGAGTGGATTTCCATGGTGAGGTTGTCGCTGAGTAACCGGTTGCCTTGGTAACCCTCTCTCTCTCCCTCCTTCAGCACTGTGTGATGGGAGGAGGATGTTAATTTGTTCTTATCAAGGCTCCAACAACCGTGCTCCCACACAGGTCCAGATGAAGAACACGCTGAGGTCCTGAGCGGCTCCAAGAGGTTTAGCTCCCTTCTGCTGTAAACCAACAAAAAATGTCTCGACAGGTTGCATTCGAATAACTCCAGGAGATTCTTGGAAGAAGAAGAAGAACAACCACAGCTGCTCAAGATACGAAACTGTGTTCACCTTCACTTTGGGTACATTCGTCTCAGGTCTTTTTTTGCAGGAACTCTCTGTTCTCTATTCTGCTCTGGTGGAAGTGATGAGAGCCACATTCAAACCCCCAGTAAAGTTTGCACAATTTAACCTTCTTATTTTTTTTGCTTTATTTTCTGGCCCAGAACTTCCTGTGTACTATCTCCTGCTGCCAAAACCCACAAATGATCGTGGGACAGATGATCCCTCCGGAGATGAATAATAATCATAATAAGAATAAGAATAAGAATGGACCATGAAATAACTGAAGGCATATTTGATGCATTTTGCTGCAGGGTGAGTGCAGGCCTCTTGGGACAGTAATGGACACGGTGCGAGACCACGGGCTCAGAACACCACGCCGACACTCCAACATAAATCTTCTTTATGTTGTGGTGCAATTAAGAATGAGGATTCCACTCTTCACTGCTTCTCTGTTTGCAGAGAACGCTGAGCGATTCCTGCTTCGTTAAGCGTCTCCACTAATGGGCCGTTGGGAGCTGAGAGGCACGGCATGAATCATCTTCATCACGCTCCAACCAAGGTCAACGCAGATCCAGTCAAAGTCAACGATGTATTAATCCAGCAGCGATGCATATGTGATTACTGCACTAGTGTAGTACCAACAAATACGACGTAAAAAATCAGTAGCCGTGACGATGATCATCAGTCCAGGACTTCCTAATAAGCCAGGACACGCTGCATGTCCAACGTCTCCAGCAGGAGAGAACATGAGCCTCCAGCCTGAATAAACCAGCGCTGGCTTGTTTTAATGGGGTCGGCAAAGACTGAAATCAACTCAAAACAAAGTGGCATTAACATTCAAATTTAAATTCAATACCACCCAAAGAGTGAAAGTACCCAGAATATTCTACGTCAGTACACTGAAGCAGAGGATTTCTATCTCACAGAGATCATTTACTAAACTTTCAGGACTGTGTCGTCATACGGCGGCGGAGAGGAGGGGACAGGAGAACATGTCCCCAGAGGACGTCTCGCTGTGAGGGGTGGACTGAAGGTGGCTGCCGCGTGCTCATTAGCCGCGCTTTTAATGAGTCCCTTCGTTTCTGCCACTGCGGTAAACGCCCGAAGAGAACGCAGTACAGGGATCACCTCGAGTACGCAGTACTGCGATCACCTCCTCTTTGATGTCTGCGTACTGCGTATCCTGCCCATCTGGCCTCCACTGACAACAGCAGCCCTGCGTCAGGTCTCATTAGCGGCGGCTAATATTCCTTTGATCTTCCTCAAAAGCTTAGCATTGTGCCCGCGCTCAGCTCCCACTCGTCTTCTCGGTGTCGGGGGGGGGGGGATAACAATGAGCCAAATGTCCAATGAGACTCAGGCTCAATACCTCATACCTGTTGCCACAGTAACTTGAACCTGTCTTAATCTCGACTGTGAAACCACTCAGTGGAGCCCAGCAATGAGTCCATCATGCTCCTCAAAGAAAGTTTGCTACCCAGCATTCATCTGGCCTCATAGAGGAACTCATAGAGGGTCTGAAGTGATGCTGGTTTCACTGGATTCACACCAGTTCAAGCTGAGAAACATGACGTCACGATGCAAGTGACACAAGTTTGGCTCATGATATCTTCGACAACGGGCTGAAACGGCTGGGAACCACCAGCTGAGGTGGCTCTATTTCCTTTTCCTTCCCATAATCCTCCAGCTGAGCGGCGCTCGCTGGTCAGATCCCTGCAAACTGGGTCTGTCCCACTGAAACCCGACGCCCAGGGTAACATGGCAGCGTGTTTTGCTGCAGGAAACCAAAGAATGTTTTACCGCTGGGCCTGGCGTCTGACGGCAGAGCGCCGGCTTTTGAAGTGTTCCCCTTCCAAGGCTGCGGCCAAAGTAAATAAAAGCAGACGGCTCTCGACCTCCGTGAAACACATCACTCAGAAACAGCTGTTCCCATTTATCAGGAAAAGCCGCAGACATTCCTGCTCGCAGAATGTACACGGAGCAACACACACACACACACACACACACTTCCTCCTCTCAGAGTCCGGCCCACCTCACCGGGCCTGACCTGTGACCCCTGACTATTCGTTGGTTGTTTCGACAGTTTTCTAAACTGTGGCTGAGAGTGTCCACACCCCCCCCCGGGGTCGCTCCTGGTCCACTGCTCTCCCTCCTCCTCCGTTTGAGGATGTTAGGTTGCTCCTGTTTTTTATGTTATTTTATGATCAACTTCAGAAACCAGATCTTTGTAATTATATTGAAGTATATGTACTTTTTGGTGCTTGGCAACAAACAAACTTGTATTGATGGATTGAAATTTGAAAAATCAAAAGAAATAAAATGTAAATGAATATCTGCTATCAATCTATACAATATGAATAAATCAATAAATATCTATTGTTCTTGCTAATTGTCCAGGAGGGAACTGAAACCTTGTCTCTGTCTCTTACAGCCAAATGCAGTGTTCCCGTGTGAGGACGAGTCCATACTTCCCACTCTGCTGTGTCCTCGTCAGACTGAGCCCAGCGTCCCGTCACTCAGCTCAATCCTCACTAATGCAACTTTAATGAGGAGCCCTTCAGGAGAGGGGGCGTGGCCTGTCAGCTGACAGCTGGGCGATGATTTGGAGGAAAAATAGCAGTATTCATTTCAAAGTGATCGAACAGCGGATCTCCAAGTAAAGACTGTCTCTGAATCCCATCGGGACAGATCCCAGAGCAGCTGAGCAAACACTCTCTCATGTTGTAACGGGAACCTCATCCTTCACGGCCCAGTTCTCCCAGAGAGCACACTCATTAAGACTGCTCTGTCTGTGACTGTCTGTGGTCTCACACGGTCAGTGTCCTCATGCATACGCAGGTCCCACAGAGGGACGGATTGTGGACACAGCTGAGCGCTCTCTGACTGGAGGGGACGGGCCTGTCGCTGACCCACATCCCATCCTGTCCCATGGTCTGCTGCTCAGGGCCCTGGTGTGACGTGCCTGCCCAGGCTCGTTACTGAGGACAGAGGGGGGTCCGCTTAGTGTCCGCGAGGCCCGGCGGGGACGGGAAGTGCTCACGCAGGCCATGCTAGAAAATGATGGCGTCTCCAAATCGACACACAACCGAATGGAAACGGCACAAAGGGACAGAGAGGAAGAAAGCAGCAGATGCGATGCAGATGACGTCATCACGCAGTGAAACTGTGAGTCCAGTCAGGGGGTGACAGTAGCCCCACAACACGCCGTCACACATGTCCCCCTCACACGTCTTCATCCTGCACCGTGCTGTGATACATGTACTGGGAAATAGTCAGTACACGTTTCAGGACTGCATTTTAAAGTCATTTTGTATTTCCTGTCTAACATCTAGTGCATCATAATGTGACCCCCCCCCCCCCCCCCCCCCCCCCCCCCCCCCTTCCTGTCTAACATCTAGTGCATCATAATGTGACCCCCCCCCCCCCCACACACACACACACACACACCTCTCTCCCCTGAGGCCTCAGTGTGTATCAGACATGTCCCGTCAGTTTGTGGTTGATGATAATAACGCCTTTGTGGCTGGGGTTCATCTCTAATCGTCTTTTCAGGGAGGAGGCTATGAATCAACTCCCAGCCACCAAGAGAGCTCCTTTGTGCACGTGTCTCCCAGGACCAGTGACTTATTCCAAGAACAAATAGTCATCTCGCACAATAATTGGAAACAAATTAAGTTCCCAGGCACGAGAGACAAAGTTTTGTCTTCTGGGGCACAGAAATGCAGAGAGCTGGAAAATGAATGACAGCTTTGTCTTTTTTGTCACGTTGAAGCCCTCGGGGTTTAAACAGCGTTCGGTCTGACCTAGAACGACCCTGCTGAGAGGTGGCTCTTTGGAAATCATTTCTAAATCGCATTCATTCATTCCTCTTCAACCAGGACCTTCTTATTGGGACTGCACCTCTCTCATGTAACACGAAGCTAAAAACACAAGTGGCTTTTTTAAAGTAAGAAAGTTGCAGCATGACATTTAAATGTCCATCAGGACAACAGGCAAATACTGCTTACACACACACACACACACACTCACAGGGTGGAGGGTCAGTTGCACCTGTGGATGGAGGCTCTGAGTTCCGGGTCGTCAACCCAACGCTGCAGAGAGCGGGAGATGGTCATCTTCATCAGTGGAGACACCAAAAGCGAGCAGGAGAATCGCCCACGTCACAGTGAACCCTCGCCAGCTGAGGGACAGATGGCAGAGCTATGAGCAAAGCTGCACTTTCTTTGAGTCAGTGAGGAAACATCTGACAGATGCCTCCAGCAGCAAATAGTGGCACCAGATGATGCTGCTTGAATCTGGGAGAATACAAGCATACGGTGAACCAGGAGGAAGAGGCTCAGTACCTGAACACACAGAGGAACAGAGACACAACAACAGGAGTTGTTCCACATTTAACCTTCATGAACTTGACAAAGACAACAAAAACATTTGCTCTAACTCTCTTGAGTAGACAATTCAGTGACTGTAAGAACAAACAGCACCTGGCAGCTGTTTCCTTGTGTCTGTGGAGACATAATGATGTAAACAAAGCTAAATTAATGACTGTTTCACCAAGTGAAAAGGACATTTGACAGCTCGGCCTCAGGCAGCTGTGCCGCTCACTGGAATGTTCTTCAAGACAATGCTGCATTCATGTTTGTCTGCTCACGTCCAGAGCTGTCAGAGGAAACAATAAGGACCAAATGAATACACATGCGTTCCACACCAGTGCATTACACCTGCGACAGGACTCACAGAGGAGTGAAAACATCAGTGAAGTGAAGTGGACTTCAAATCTGCCAGGCCAAGGAGACGTCATGGGAAACATGAGAGTGGAATATACAGTCATCAGAGGGCCGTCCTGGAAGTGTGTCAAGAGTTTACAAATCTGCCAGTGACACGTCTGTGAGCGACCTGCCAAACCAGAGAGAGAGAGAGAGAGAGAGAGAGAGAGCGGACGCCGAGCAGAGCCTCGGAGAGGAGAGCAAGACCAGTGAACTCTACTTGACCCCTGCCTGCATGCGGTCATCTGAGGACGCGGGATTAAGCCTTTGCGGAGCCGCATCCACTCTGGCCGTCTGGGGATCGTCTCCATCGCAGGGGCGGACGTGATTGTTTTGGCATCAGTCCCTTGTAATTCCAGAAACGGGGTGGGCTCGTTCCATGTGAGAGCCAAGCAGAAAAGGAAACGCTGATTAACAGCAAAAAACTTCACTCCTCCCAGAGGTGTCGACAGGTCACACACAGCCGGCTTGAAAAAGGAGAAGCGATTTCTCAGAGAGGTTTGATGGACCAGTTAACAGCCCCTGAAGATGCTGACCTTTGCTGACCTTAGAGACGTCCAGCCCATGAACGACTGTGACCACTGACACCTTGAGTCAGGGGACCTCCGACAGCCACATGTTAGCAACGACTCAACAAGGTTGCGAGCCACAAACGCTGCTCCGTCCGTTACACTGAGGGTTAGCTACAGGCTGAACGGCCCTCTGACGGCTATAGCTGCAGTCCCACAGTGGAGCAGCGTTTCTGACCCCAACCCTTTTCCAGATCTGACCTCTGCTTTCACTGTTTGTCCCAGAGTTCCACAGTGCTGCTGCAGTCTGGTCCTCATGGGTGCAAAGGTCATTCGATCGATGAAATCAGCCTAAAATCCTTCAGGTTTGAGCTTCACCCGACATCCTGAAGCCTGCTGAGCTCAGTTCAGGGCTCCAGTGCCGGCCTCCACACACACACACGTCTGCTGGTGAAATTCTAGCTCTGGCATCCAACGATGTCATCAGACTTTGAAACACAAACAAATCTAAACCAAACTTCTGCCTTTTCCACGCCGGCTGCCCGGGCCTGGCTGGCTCTGGAACAGGATGTGAAATTGTCATTATTTCAGTCCTGTGACGACAGGAAGTGTGGCAACACAGAAAATCCTTGTCTTCCTCAGACGGTGGATGTTGGGGTGGTGGAGCCACCTCTGCTTTCGTTCCAGTGTCAGCGCCCCCTGCAGTCCACACGGCCACACTGAAGATGGCGGCATGGTGACGGAGCCAGGTAGAGTAGGAGGAGCTTAACATTCATCACTGGCTCACATGAGGGGTGGAGCCAATCCCAGCTGTCGTTGGGCGAGAGGCGGGGTTCACAGTGACCCGTGAGCCTGACGGGTCTTTGGACACACGGGGAGAACCCAGCACCTTCTCACCGTGAGGCAGCAGGCTGCAGCCAGGGGATGAGTCAGACTCTGCCACTGCTCATTAACTCAGAGCGCTGTTAGTGATGACGGGGCTCGGTGCACATGATGATCGTCTCCGTGCACAAACAAGAGCCCCTCGAGACGTGTCATCCTCCCAACCTGTCATTTGGCTGCTGTGTGGTTTGCACTGTAGATCTGGTACAAGTGCCACCAGCTGGGGGGGGGGGTCAGCCAAGGAGGGCTGGCCAGAGACAAAGTCCAGAGAAGTCCAGTCAATGTCCCCAAAGGATTCCTTTGAGGCATCTTGAAAAAACCCTGCGTTTCCTCACAGCTGCTAAAATAACAGTAATGGTTCCTCCTTTGAGTCAGAACAGCTGTCACAGATGGGCCCTTTGAATATTCTCCCCTCAGTGCTGTCTGCCAGGCAGGTGAGCTGCCATCGCACGGTGTTTCCACCTCACCTCTGCCAGGAGGAGAACAATCAGCACACTTCCAACACGTTTGGAACACGGGACACGTAATGTGCGACTCATTAACTGTGTCCTCTCTCAGCCTGCAGAGCATTCCTGTGGCTTCGTGCCTCATGCTAATATTCTTTTTCAGTTGGGTTCATGTGAAGTTTACTCCTGCGCTGCTCTCATGAGAGGGGAGAAAGGAGGAGAACAAAGACATCTGATCTCAGGGACTCTGACCGGGATCCGAGCAAAAAGATACAGGAGCTCCAGTTCTGTGGCCAGAGACTCTTTCTGAGACTGGTCAGACTGGTCAGACTGGCTGGAGCTGACGGAAACCCTTGGATAGAAACTCTTGACCACTGTGCTGAGCAGACAACACAAAGCTTGAGGCTGCACATGGATTGTTCCTTTCTTGAGGACGTTCTTCTCACTGTATGCAAGTGATGGACAGCATTAACGGGCTCAGAACAGCTGAGGAAAGGCCCAGCAGGTCTGCACTTTCATTTCTGTGGGTACAGAGCTGAGGAGTGAGCAGGACCTTGGCAAGCAGACAGGAACCCGATTCAGGGCTGTCACACCGTCCCATTCAGCGGCGCATGAGAGAAAGCCCTGATCCACAGGAAGCGGCTCAGCTGGGCCGGGCGCATTGACATTCTGATGGAACGCATCCACCGCCAGCCCCCTGCGTCAGACCACGCCCACAGGGCACGTTACCTAAGATGGCAGAAAGCTTTGAGGAGAAAAAGTCACCGTGCTTGAAGCCTCGAGGACCTTGTTCCAAAAAGGAGCAAAAATAATTCCTCTGTGACAGGACGTTGATTTGTCGACAGGAAAATGCAGCAGATGAGCTGTGCACACTTCCTGCCCCGAACCAAGATACAAGGCGGCAGAGCACCCCAGCTGACCTCAGGTCAGGCGCCGCCTGTCAGACCCAAACAATCCTGAAATGTGTCCCACACTGCCTGAGCGCAGACGGTCTCCTCTTCAGCCTCTGCCTCCCAAATATGAATAAAAGTGGCATTACAATGATGGCACGGAGCTCTGATCAGCCATTGCCTCACAATACGAAGGTTGCGGGTTCGATTCCCAGGCCGACCCGGTGCATGAGTTTGATGAATCATTGACCACGAAGGGCCTCTATAGGCTCTGTACCGTGACGTTTATTAACTCCAGAGAGATGAGGGCTGCTGCCTCTCAGGGTTACCCTAAACAGGACATCCTGCCATTCAGCGCAGCTGTCACAGTCGGGCCCCTGGTAGAGCCACAGGGTCACGTGAGAACGGGAAAGAGAGCATTTGTGAAGCGGAGCGGAAACGCACCAGGCAAAAAATGTGACCCCCGTCAGCTTTGTCTTCGTTTTGACGTGTGTTCGTCTGTGAGAGAGAGAGAGAGAGAGCGAGAGCGAGCTACTGTCAGACCTCAAGCAGCCACACGGCTCAGACGTAAACACTGAATACAATCAACAAGCAGGTGTCATCCACACAGAAAACTAAGGGGACATATTAAATCATTACAGCAATGAAAACATTTTACAGAATCGACCCTAAAACAGCTTCACCTGCCGACGCTCGCAGTCACACCGCTTCAGCGAGCACAGGGCAGCGGAAAAGTACCTGGCTGCTTCCGTGGTGTGTTTTCACGTTGTGGTCTCACAATAGGGGCCCAGTCGGTTGGGAGAGCACCACAGTATATCCATGCAATCTAAATATTTTGCGCCATCGCTGACAGACTGAGCATCACCCACTGTGTTTGTGCTCAGCCCAATTAGCGTGGGAGTGCTCGTCACCAAACCGCCCAGGGTACTTGAGAATAAACTCTTCAGATTCCACAGCCTCTGACGAAAAGCCATGCTTTTTCATTCTTGAGGGTCCCTGTGTTTTTTCAGACTACCACTCACGACCTCTCAGGAGGCCCAAAACGTTCTTTATTCCAAACCCCCCCCCCCCACCGGCCCCCTGAGTCGGGCCTCACCGCGGCTGACCGGTCTCACAGCGTCTGAAATCCAATAAAGCCTAAAAGTTTATCAGGAAAGTTGGAAGTTGTCATGGTCACAGTGAGGCTGAGCCTGTGATGAACTGATGCCATCTGCTCCTTCCAGGCTCTGCAGGCTCCGCAGGCTCCAGTGGCGCAATCGGTCAGCGCGCGGTACTTATAAGGCAGCCACCTGCAGAGCCATGCCGAGGTTGTGAGTTCGAGCCTCACCTGGAGCAGAGGTTTTCCTGCGGGGGTGGCCCAGGTGACCAGTCTGCTGCAAGGACGCCCCAACACTTTGTTGGATGGGAGAGAACAAATGTCACGTCGTGTATCAGGGAAGAGAGAACATCTGAAACTGTCTCAGAGGGTCAGGAAGGTCGTGGTGGAAGACTGACGGACGTGTAATGTCTTAAAAACAAAATAAACAAGCGTAATGTTGCAGTGGAAGAGGGGGCGGAGCATCCAGCTTTAGGACACAAAACACTCCTATTTAATAAAACCTGTCTACAGTCAGTCCTGAACACTCATTCCTTGTTTGAATATGTCACTAACTATATTCCCACGGCCTCTCGCGCTGAAACGCTTTACTTTCTAACGTGAATTCAAAGGACCCGTACGTTGTGTACAAGTGAAATACCTTCCACTAGCCGACGCTACGTGAGGTGCAGTGCATCTGGAAGATGGATGGGGGCTGATAACGAGCACAGGAAGGACGCAGCATCGCTCTGCTGTTGTTGGCCAGCTGCTCAGGGAGGGGCACGGCAGCGTGACGCACACACACATACCTGGAGCATGGGTGGGTTCGACGGGGCGGTGACACACAGCTGAGGGGCCGCTATTATTCGAGCTTCCTGTTTGGCCCCGGCCTGAGAGCGCTGTCCCGCCACATCTGGGCCTGATAACGACCTCTCTGCCTGGAGTCACTGCAGAGTCTATTAAGGGCCGATGTCTTGAGCCGTGCGCAGTGCCAGCGTCCCCACTGGGTACGGATCACACGAATGGAGCCTGATCGCCAGCGAAAATCAAACAATGCCCCGAGTCTCTGGCGTCACTTGCCAGGAATCCAGATGGGCCGAGTCTATAGATCAGGGCATAAAGCTCTCTCACTGCGCACAGCCTGGCATGACATGATGTGTGGCCCTTTTGTCAGGGGCCGTCACAAAAGTACATTGACTGAGAGCAAAGCCTCTGACTGTGTCCCGTCCTGAGACGGGCGCACATAACAGCGTCATTGTCCGCCGGCCGAGGCGTTAAGAAGGCATTTCATTAACTTTGCACCAGCTCCACAAGGCACAAAGAACCAAGGAGGGGGCCCCTTGTTAGAATTCCCATGCTGCATCTGATGACACGCACTGCGACTTCAGGCGTTTCCTTTAGTGCTAAAAATGACAAGAATGTGATTGTTCATTCATTCAGTGCAAGCGAACAGAGGCAGCCATGTTTCCGGGGACGCCACATCTGGCCACGACGGCAGCGATGATGTCGCCTGAAATCACTGCTGTGACTTTGATGCTGAGGTGACGTCACGTTCCTGCACGTTTGTCTGTGCCTGAGACGAGTGGCGTGTCTCATGTCTCAGGACGGAGACACAGGCGTAACAGAGCGTTGGGAGCATTGGGACCTTCTCATGGAGGCTGATGTGGGCTGCAGTCCACTGTATGTACACAACAAGGGTATGCATGTAAAGTGGGAGGAGTGAGTAGTATTCTCCACATTCCAGGGACAAGTACAGCGCACAGCATGTTCTATAGCGCAGCAACAATCGAGCTCCTCATCCCACGGTGAAGGCCTCCATAGATCACGTCGTGCAGCGCCGTGTGCCACACATGTGGCGCACAAAGAGCCTCTGTGAGACACCTGTCACTGCGTTGGACATGCGTGTCTTTGTCCCCCGCTGGAGGCAGCGTCATGAACGTGCTGACATTGTCCTTCATTGTCCTGAAACGAGGACGCGTGTGACGCCTGGAGCTGATGAGGCGATGAATGGCTGAGTGTAATACTATGAACACTGAGGTGAACAGGCTGATGAGCAGAACACTTTCAGGAAGGTGGAGCCTAAACGAGCACAATTTCCTCTTCCAGTTTTTGGGAGATTGGAGACGGGTTTGGTAAAGCACGAGCCCATGACATCGGCTTCATCCCACTGACCCACGGAACCACCTCACATTCTGTTCATGGGTTTTCTAATGCTGAGCCTGACGGGTTGTAAAAAGCGTCTCAAACAGCTTGTTAAGCAGCCGTGATGTCACATGCTGCATCACCGACCTTCATTACCGTGACGATACGACAACAACAGCTCGCGGTACAGACCAGTCTGTGCTGAACGGATTCAAAAGAATATTTACTGACAACATTAAAAGATGTGATCAACATAACCACAATGCATTGGCAAGAGACTGACGTGCAGCCACGTGCACGCTGCCACGAGTATCGATACCAGACACGTGAGGCTGACTGTGCCGATGCCAGGCGTCAGATGAGGGCCGGCCAGCCGCCTGTTTAATGCTGCTAATTGCTTCCTCACTTCCCACAAACCCCTGCTGGTCTCCCAGCAATGCACATGGCACATTAGGAATGATGACGCTGTGGCAGATGGGCACGCTCCTCCTCCGTGCGCACGCTGCTGAGGCAAGGCATTATTATCTGTTAAGTGCCGTCTTTTTTCCCAGGATGCATCTGAGAGGGCGGAGGAGAGCGTGTCGTCTGCCGCCGGTTCCGGTGATCAGCCGGAGGCCGTGCTTCACAGAGCCACCGTCCGCTCGGCTTCAGGGCCTGAGATTTACCTGAAGCGCTCCATCTCACTGGGGCGCACTGGGGCCCTGAAGGCATCGTTCACTTTCAGGAATCTATTATCTCAAAGAGCCAATTAACGCACGTCTGAACGAATGTATCGGCGTGGTCGCTATCGCTGCCCTCGCTAGCGGCTGTGACGCTTATCAGAGCTGCAGCTGTGCCGTTGACACGGACGAACAGCGCAAGGCGAAACGAGGAGACAACGTGCTGCTGCGTCTGCCACAAGCCGTCTCCCGGCGAACGGCGTGCAGGAGGATGCAGAGCACACAGGAAACGCCATATTCCGAGGGAGGCTGTCGCCAGGCAACGACTCAAGAGAATGCTGTTCCACTCCGCAGCGGGGGACTCGAAAACAAGCCGTCAGCACCGGGACGGCTTCAGCTTCAGCCTCAGTCCTTCATATAAACATTTGAATGCAATGTAATTCAGCAAACTATCAAGTTGTAAGAGACTCGATCATCACATGTATTCCTGTAGCAGCAGATTCAAAACAACCTCTTCTGCTGGGAAAATGCACCTAGCAACATCACTTAGTGATACCTTGTCAACATTTAGCACCAGTTCATTCATGTCTGCGTGGAAACAGCTGAGCGTTGTGATGAGGCTGGCTCAGAGCTGATAATACCAAATCCTCAAAAAGCTCTGACTCCCTTATGTCTGATCTATGTCTGAAGCGTCCATCTGGAGGCTTTGACTAAAAGTTCAGAGTTTGTTTAGTGCCAGATCATACCAGATATTAGCTTAAGAGCCTTTACAGAGTAGTGTGACTTACAAAAAGGAAGAGAAAGCCACGAGAGAGAAACAGAACCAGACTGAGCCTTATTGTTCAACTGCTCCAAGTTTCATATCCATGAGTCCAGAGAGTTTGTGCACTTCATCTGTCTGAAACCTATAATGTGATAAGTGTCTCCTGGCTCTTCCAGACCAGAGCCCTGCTGGTTACTTGAGCCCACGAGGAAATGGGAAACAGCCCCGAGCAGTTTCACAGCACCAAAACCCCCAAACGACCCGAGAGATGGAAGGAATTTTGGCATCTTTCACACAGTGAACTACAGCCCCTGTGTCTCCACTGGGAGACACTACGAGACACACTGATGCATCTCAGGCAGGCAGCCAACAAAGGTAAAGGTTATTATCTGGATGTCAGACAGGGCAGCACCGTGTTTATGGATGGGACACATTTGCCTTCTTCTTCTCCTTCATATAATATTTCCTCTAGTGTCACAGTCAACCCAGCACGTCACTATACCATCCTGAACGTATGCACCATCATCATCACTAGTGTATGAGTGATGATGCACTGGCACACGCTATGATTCCAGACGCCATCAGGCAGTGAGAACCGGTCTGCAGCGGCCTCTTTTCAGGGATAAACCCTGGGACAAGTCAGGTCTAATAAGAGGGAACAGGTTAAGTGGCTGAGAGTGGAGCTCAGCAAACAATCTGCGACTTCTTCGGACCAGGATCGGTGAAGGTCTGAAGCCCCCGCAGCTTTTCACCTGCTGAGCACACGCTGGAAAAGAATCTTAGCAAAGCTAATGTTTTCTAATGAGCTCATATAAATCTGGTTCACTGGGTGTTTTCTGATTTAGGAGTATTGTTGCCGTTCCATCATGTTAATGGTCTCGTCAGTTTGACGCAACAGAAAACAAATCACTTCAATGATGAGGAAATAAAAACGATAGAGGATCATTTTACAAATTGAGGCTGTTGCGCACTGGTGTCAGCAAACAGTCCCCAGGGAATCCCAGCTCATCTCACACCCCCTCCTGAAACGCCTCCATTAGGCCCCGAGGTATCGGCGCTGGCGTTACAGTGATTCCTTTATGGCAAAAGGTCGACAGAGGTCAACTGCAGCGGCCGAGTGACAGCGGCGGCACGCCCCCCGAGCACTTAGCCGCCAAGTTCATTAGCTTAATATCTGTGAGCATCTGCTTAACGGGCGGGCTGCGACTACATGTCTTGTAATCAGAGTGCTCCTCTGGGAAATCAGCCTCAGGAGTTAGAGAAGGAGCCATCAAACCGTCGCTCCTTCCTCAGCGTGATAAGGACCTGAGCAGGAACCTGACCGCGAGCAGAACACATCCTCACGGAATTGCTGAATTTACAAGACACCAAGAAAACGGAGCAGATCCTGCCTGTACAAACGTCTATGAGGTGCGAGTCAAATAAAATGGCATACACAACCGTACTGTGGCAACGACTTCTTCGCCATCCTCCTGTTTGTAGCCAAACTGCCAACGCTGCTTCGACGGTGTTGGTCAGTCGCTGTGGTCAAGATCTTGGTATCGCCCTCGAGTCACCATGAGATACCGAATGACCTCAGATGCCTAGAGTCACATCGAGCACACAGACAGACAAAATGGAGAATTAGCGGCGCAACAAGTCCTTACAGATAAGAACGATTACCGGGGCATCTGAGTCCTGGACTCTTCTTGAACTTGATCTTTTCTGCTGCTGGGATCGCAGCTGTCACTGTCCTCTGAGGACCTGTGCATCTTTAACTTGATTCTAAGAGTCATGACAGATCAGGCAGATGGCCGTCACGTCCAGTCTGGTTCTGCTCATTGTGCCAAGTGTTGGGTTTCTCTACAGTTTTAAAGCCTTGACCTTCTGTGTAAAGTGCCTTGAGGTAAGGCTCGTTATGATAAGGGCGTTTCCCAAATACAGCCGAGTCAGGTTGCTGATCAGCGGGACTGTGGCCATTCGTGGTTATTTATTTAGCAAACTCGACTTTGCACTATTCCTCTGCACAGCTACGTGCAGCGTTTCACGACACACCCGGGTCAGGAGAGAGACGCCGGCGTGCCGATGTGCTCTGTGGTTAAACTGGAGGCCAAAGAGTTGAAAGCCCAGTCGGGGGAGGGGCACAGAGACAGCCTGAATTCTTGGTGGACAGTTAAAAAAGCAAAAACATACTTGAAAACCCACATTATCACAATTCCAGGTGCTCTCAAACCTCCAAAGGCCGAGTGCATGCGTTAAATCCATCAGCTGGATACGCAGCACGGTGTGTTCATCCTCAGGTTTGTTGGCAGCGCTGCACACACACACACACACACAGAACTGAAATACAGATCCTGTGTTGACGGTTCTCTTTATTTAGTCTTCTTGAGCCACATAAAAATTGTTAGAACGCGAGGAATGAAGATGAGTTGATCACATGTGAAGCTGACACTATAAATCCTATGGAGCTGGGCGGGGCTGCCATCCAAGCCACACCCTCCCAGCACATACGGCGTGAGAGCCACTGACTCCAGACCATCGATGTCATTTCCTACACGACACAAGCACGGTAATATGTTGACGCTCGTATTTCCCGGGTCAACTAAATGTTCAGACCAGGTGCGTGTGTGTGTGTGTGTGTGTGGCACAGCTTAATGTTGAACGTGTTTCAGAAACTGATGAACTGGTCTCAGACGACACTTCATGAAAACAGTTCTTCTGGCCCTCCCCAGAGACAGTGAATGTTTTATAAGAACTTCAAAAGCAAGTGGATGATGGGAGTGAAACAGCTGCCCAGTACAAGCTCAGTCATCCGTTCATCACATTCAGGAGTGCATATCTTCCACTGGGCCAAAGGAGGAGGAAACGGGTTTTAAAGGTCCCTCTTTCTAATTCGTGTTTGCTCGTTTCCCTCAGGGCCCACCGCTGTGACAACTACCACAGTACAGGAAGTGCGTGCTTTCTGTGGGGACGCGAGGAATGCCAGGAGAACAGGACGAGCTTAAATGGCGCTTGCACCCGGACAACTGTTCCAGGAGGCGGGCGAGGACAAGGCTAATCTTTGGGGCAACGCTACCCCGGCTCAGCTGGAAAGGAATGCGCCCTTTCACACGCTGAATGGAGGCCGTGTTTGGCAGGGAGATAATGGGGACGAAATCGCAATTTCCCAGATTCTGGAGATGGCGGCGGGGCGAGGGAGAGCAGCCCGAGACACTTTGACCCCTCTCCGATGAAAAGACATCGCCGCATGTGCCTACATGTCAAGTTAGCTCTAGGGAGACACGGATATTGTTGCCACATTTCTGGACATGTCCGGAAACGGCCGTCGAATCCGAGCGTCGCATCGCTCCATCAGCTGACCGACACTTCCTGCAGGAGCGCGTGTCACAAAATAAAAGCCTCAAATGGTTTTCATGGCAGCGGGTTCCGTGACGCTCAGGGAGCCGCAGTATAATATATTCAAATATGAACAAGTGTCTTTGCATTTACTTGTTTACATATTTTCTCATTCTAATTTAGTTTTTTTTTTCTTTTGCAGTGATTACTTGATTTAATGGATAGATTCTTTTCAACATACTAGTGTAAAAAAAGAGGGATTTGTTGTGGAGGAAGAGAAGGAGATAACGCTGATGTAAATAAAATGGTTTCAAGAGCAGCTTGAGGAGAATGCCGTGTGCAGCCACGTCTGCATGTCTGTGGTGAGTTCAGTCTCACTGTGCCACACGTGTACGTCCTCCTCTGGAAGCACTATAGGTTCCCAGCATGCCTTGGGGTTTGTTCCAAGCTACACTGGCTCGTTGTTCAGCAGGGTAGGAGGACCAACGTACAGCGGCGTGCGAACGGTGGCGACGAGGCCGATCTTCTCTGACGTGGAGCTGAGGTCATTCCGGCTCTTGGAATCGTGACCTCACTCGGTTCCGTCTGCTTTCTTTTCTTAGCTGGACTCCAACTTTAATCACATGCTGCCCGCAGCCGTACGGTGACACATGCAAGGAACCTTGAATAGAAATTCTGTCATGTTCGAGGACGTTTTCCTCAACAAACAGACTGAACCTCAAATGACTCACAGTGCGAAAGCGTCTTTTCCAAACCCTGCGTTCTGCTGGTTTTCATGCTGCGTAAACTTTGGGCGCACATTTTTCCATTTGCATTGTCAGCAAACAACGGAATATTGGTTGAGGAGGAATTCCGAGTTTGAAAGGAACACAGTCACGAACACTGTGGAAAGATAAAAGACAGAGGGTTGTCAAGTTAACAAAAGAGGGAACGAGGGAATTCACTCACAAACTTTAGAGGAAGTTTTTTCTCTTGATGCAACTTGAGGAAACGTGTGAAGCTCTGCAGTCTGGGGCACTTCTCTCTCTCTCTCCTGTAACTCGCCCCACACGAGGCCAGCGGCGGCGTGAGGTGCACCAGGAGCGGTGGTTTCCTGCACGCTCAGCACCTTGGAGCAACGACTGCTCCTGTTCTCTGCTCAGCCATTAAAAGCTGCGGCCGCATGTCTGCATGGCCATAATTACGCTTAGCGAGCTAAGGCTGGCGTGGAGCTGCTGGGTTGCCAGTGAGGCAGTGAGGAGCCTCAGCTCACGTGCGCCTCACTCTTTAGGAAGCACACATGACCTCCTGGTGCAGTTTAACCCTGTTTCCTGGTTTTGGAAAGTGAGGGAGTCTGGTGAGACGGTTGAACTGTCCTATCCCTGATCTGAATTGGGAGGGGCTAGTTTAGTGACAGAATAGCCAGAACTACATGCTTACCGATATTAAGAGGTCAGTCATGAAGCTTTTATCAACTATATGCTCAAGGGTTAAGTTTAACTATGTTGTACTCTCTGTACTCCAGTGTCCCCATTCAGTCGTCTTGAATCCAAAGGAGGATAATCCTCTATCTGTTTGAGAATGTCTGCTTGTTGTCGTTGTTTAGGGCTGCTGGTGGTTAGCACTGTTGACTCAAAGCGAGAAGCTTCTGGCAGCCGACGCTCTGGCTTGGGTTTGCATGTGGTTCCTGTATCTGTGGAGGGTTTTCTCCAGGGAGCCCAGCTTCCTCTAACTGTCCAAACACGTGCACGTTAGGTTCAGGCAGCGCTCTCAAAGCCTGTGTTCCTCTGGCTGCATGTGCAGTATGGAGGAGTTCATACCAGAGCTCTGTAGAAGCATCATATGTTACAGGGCACATTATACACATAATATACATAAAACCATTATTCTGACCACGTGAGGCGTTTCATTCACGGGGGGCTGGAGCCAATCACCAGCTGCCGTTGGGCGAGAGGCGGGGTTCATCACAGACATGCATGTCCCGGGAATCGAACCCAGTGCTCACCGCTGCACCACCACCATGAGGGCCAACAGCTCCTATAGTTAATGATTTCAAACATCTCATTGTTGCTCTTCATCGTCGTCCCCTTCACTTGCAAAACCAAGCTCCTGAAGTGAGGTGGCGCTCTGCTGGCAACACGTGCTGACCTGTGACATCATAGTGCAGCTCTCCCCCTGACCCCCCGGGGGTCGGCCTGTGTTCGCAGCACAATGCGACTGTCAACACTCATTCCCCGGCCTGACGGGAGAAACGGCCACATAATCGGCGCCGCCGTCACCGGGCGATGTCATTAGGGACGGCTCACTGACCCTCTATGGCCGGCCCAGCACCCGGCTGCTGCCCTGCGACCTCTGCGAATACTCTGTGCCCCGAGGGCGTTAAAAAGTGTCAGCGCTCAGCTCCGTGCCCGGCGGCCTGACTGCATCCAGAGACGAGGTTACGTCGCAAACTGTCGCAGAGAAAACATGGAGGAAGGTTTTGATGCACATGAAGCTACAGGGGGAGCGTCTCCCTCCGAGCTGAAGAGCTTAAACTGCAGCTTCCAAATGAGCGTTAACATTTCAAGAGTTCAGCAAGCGGCCGATTCTGGCGATGGGCAGTCAGCTGATGCGCGTGTTCACGGTTAATAACGGCGTGTGCTCCATGGGAGCGTGGAGCTGTCAGGACGGTGATTTACGTGCGAGCTAAAGCCGTAATCAGTTAACCAGCGTGGTCGCAACCCCACGTTCCCCAGGGCCTGAGGGAGTCTGAGCGCGTGCTGTCCTCTGTCAACACCAACCATCTGACGTACAGCTGAACGTTTAGCGTCGCCACACACACACACAGACAGACAGACACCTCAGCTTCCTGTATTTCAGTGTGTGAAAACTGAAGCAGACAGTAGGAAGTACTCTGATAATGCACAGTAAGCGTTTAGAAATGGAAACAGCTGAGATAAGCACGTACATGAGTTTACATCATACATATTGAATATATATCGACTACGCTTCAGTATGCAACCTTAAATCTCCCCTCTACGTGCTAGAAAAGGGGAACTATATTTTAGTAACCTCCACTAAGGGTTCGAAACGAGCTGAAATTCTTCGGGTGATAACTTTGCCTGTGGTCACGGGGCTGAAAAGAGCTGAAGTGATACTGACGGTGCACGTCGGGACGTTCAGAGAAGGAGCTTTCACTTCCTTCGTGTTGATATTTAAACCCATGTAAACAGATGCATTCGACCACCTGATGTGGGCGGGACCCTCAAACGAGCACGGCGCCTCCGTGTGACCCTGAGAGGGCAGCGTGCTGAGCCGAGCGCTTCTTATCAGCATTCAGTTAATCAGTGAACACCTCAGCGGTTTTATTCAGCCTTTTCTTCCTTTGCTAGGAATCTTTAAGGCGAAAACACAGGAATTCCTCGTGTGCGGACAATGTGCGGTTTACGCCACTAACTCACTTTAACTGCCACGTGGAGTTTGATGGAGTGGCCACACATCAGACGGCAGTGGGATAACAGCCCATGTTAGAGCTCAACTTCCATAAAAGAGAAAGGCCCCATCAGCCTCATTTCTCCTGCTGGACCAACCTGATGTCATCAAACTGTCTCAGAGCTGAGGGGAAACAACACAGGGTGAAACTGCCTACAAGAAAGGGCTCGACCTGTGCTCACGTTGTTGGAGCTGCTCCGCACTGGCTTCAACATTTAAATGTTCATTTAGGGGCATTTGGCATCTACAGCGACACAAACGGCGGCAGCAGAGCGCCTGATAAGAAGCCACAGGTTTCTGTTATTCTCGGTGCGTCCGTATGGATCTGGCAAACTGAAGAAGAACGAGGCCACAAAGCAAAATTCCTACTGTAACGTCAGCCTGTGCTGGCGCCACAAAGGCGCCATTGTCTTCGGTTAACCCTTTCAAAGAGGCATTGACAGCGTTTGAAGTGAAACAGCCTCTCTAGGGTTTTTTGGGGCACCCTCGGCGCTCTGTGAGCTCTGTGGCATGTTGCTGGCTCAGGCTGTTTTCACAAAGGGGCTCCCTGCTGTTCAGGTATATAAAGGCGGGGTCTCCAACAGGTGGGCAAGCAGTCCAGCTCCACGAGCAGCAGCAGCAGAGATGACCTCCAGCGGCATGAACATGATGAGCAAGATCGTCTTCTACGAGGACAGGAACTTCCAGGGCCGCTCGTACGAGTGCATGAGCGACTGCCCCGACATGTCCTCCTACATGAGCCGCTGCCACTCCTGCCGGGTGGAGAGGGGCTGCTTCGTGGTCTACGACCGCACCAACTTCATGGGAAACCAGTTCTTCATGAGGAGGGGCGAGTACGCCGACTACATGAGCATGATGGGCATGAGCGACTGCATCAGGTCCTGCCGCACCATCCCCGTGCACAGGGGCTCCTTCAGGATGAAGATCTACGAGAGGGAGAACTTCCAGGGCCAGATGCACGAGGTGATGGACGACTGCGAGGACATCATGGACCGCTTCGGCATGTCCACCTTCATGTCCTGCAACGTGATGGAGGGCCACTGGCTGATGTACGAGCAGGCCCACTACAGGGGGAGGATGATGTACCTGAGGCCCGGAGAGTACCGCAGCATCGTGAGCATGGGCTCCAGCAGCATGAGGGTGATGAGCATGAGGCGCATCATGGATTCCTGCCAGTAGATGACGGCCGCTGCACCGAAACACCAATAAAGTCGACTTTCTTATACAACATGCCAGTCCTCTCCTTCTTTCGATTTGTTTTCAAGACTGATCGTGATTTTCTCTGCAGCTCATCTACAAATGAAAGAATCCCAAATAATTACACTTGGGTCTGACTGGCCCTTTGTGGCCTGCAGAAGTCTGCAAAGGCCAAGTTGAATGATGGCAAAAAGATCGGGTTCTTTGTTCCCCACAACTTTGATGTTTGTGTAGACAGCAGCCTTTGATCCTGTTATAAAACTACAAGATAAGACTAAAAACCCTCCATAGCTAGAAACTTTCACATCAACATGTAGAGACATCACAAGGAGGAGAAGGAGAGTGGTGAAATATCCTGATTCACATCATCAGAGAGAAGCAACCATCTGCCAGATGCCTCTTCAGTTCACACGAGTGGGAATAGAAACAGAGATGCTCTGAATAAAAGAAAACATTGGCCTCATCTGAAGGTGAGAGCAGCTTGTTCAGTGTTTCAACTGATCCAGAGCATGTACAATGGGCTTTATGGCTGAATTTGTACAGTGACACAAAGTCATTTACTATGACACTGATACTCTGGTGAGACCTCGTGGGCAGAAAGAGTCACAAGTGTAACTCAGTATCCTGGAGAAAACATGTTTACTGCCCTCGGGTCGTCGGGTCTCTGGCTTCACTCAGTCTTCCTCAGCCAACATGTTCCCTTCTCTCGTTTCACTGTCCAAAACGTGGCGGTGGAGCAGAATGCCCTCAGCACACGGTCCTTACGAACACCAAACACCAAACCCAGAGTGACCCTCCCGGAAGGACCCGGGCCTCCGTGACTCAGAGCACAGTAACGCCGGTTTAAACACAGCTCAGTGATTGAGAACAAACGCTCAAATCAGCCTCATGAGGAAAACAACGAGGAGGGAAGTGGTCAAAGCTCCATCGTCCTCGTTTTAGCTTCGCTGTGTTTTCTGACAGCGAGCGTCTTCAGGATCAGTTTCAGAGGTTGAACTGAAAAGGTTCGAGGTGCCGCCTCACGACTGAATTACTGAAGGCATTTAGTTGCATTCCCTCTCAGGAGGTTTGTACTCAACATGATGTTTTTGGGGGCTTTGTTTCTGCTGTTGCCATGGATTAAGGCCGACAGACTGGAAAAGCTCGTTTAGGGCACAGAGGCTGGGATAGAATATCAGACCAGGGCCCCGGGGCCGGGGACAGTCTTCTAGTATGTGTGTGTGTGTGTAGTGGTGAGGGGGGGGGTTGAAAGAATCCAGTATTCTGAGCGAGGGGACTGTGACTGAGGCCACTGGGCTCAGACACAGAGCTCGCCATCGACGGCCTGCGTCCGTGGACTTTAAGAAGAGTCCAGTCCATGGCCCCAGGCACCAGATGTGAGCCGTGCGGGACCCCGTGGGGATGAGGCTGATGATGTTAACGTCCTCATCAGTCCAAGTCATAAATCCTGCTGAACCTGTCCTTATGCATGTTCAACCCAGGACGGTTGGACTGACTCAGTCCCCCTGATCAGACACCTGGGACGGGCTGGGTTTCTGCTTTCTCACTTTTTTTCTCGTTCCCTGAATTCTGGACTTTCAAACTGGAGGCACGAAGCCAAACGTCTCCACGGAGGACCAGGGTCAACATCCGACAGGAAGGGCGTGGCCACAGCAGGTCCACAACGTCCCTTTGATTGAAATGTCCAACAAAACACACCAGTGAGGAGCAACAGAATGAGACGCTGGCAGTGGATTGTGGGAGCATATGGCACCGGATGGGCGCCGCAACAGGAGTCACCAGGCAAGACAAACGTGTCCCTGACATCACTCACTGGACATCAGTGAAATAAAGCGGGGTGGCGCTGTGGAGCCGTTGCCATGGAGACGTGGGTCACGCTGCTGATGTGCGAGCGCAGTATGGATTTGGCGCCGTCAGACGAGCGCAAAGTAAACTCCTGCAGAATCTAGGTCAGGGGGATTCTGCCGAGCAGAGGCAGGCGGAGGAGTCACAGCAGAGGAGGTCCAAGGAGTCAGGAATGATTTGAAGAAGATGACACGTGCACTTTTTGACCTGGAAAGGTTGAACGCTTTCTCCTAAACTTCTCACCCAGCTGCATGTGAAGATACATGCAGTTATAGAAGTAGTCACATTCTTGTGCGTGAGGTCACAGCTCAGCTGTTTGTCTACAGAGACACAGTCACTTCTCGTGCATCAGCACAACCCCCCCCCCACCCCTTCATTCCTGCTCCAGCACCACAGACACACAAAAGCCCCAGATGAGCGATGGGTCCTTCCTTTTAAGTGTCGCCCTTTGAAAGGGAAATGCTAATTCAGGCTGCAGAGCAAACGGGGGAGCAACTGGCACAGTGCAGCCATTGTCACTGGGATTCACAACCTCCACAAGGGAAATAATTGACTGACTGGGGGTCACTGGTTCTCGCTTCAGAACCTTGGAACCAGTGAAAAGATGGAACGTGGTGGCGTCGCTGCATCAGCATGAACCCAAAGTCATTTATCTGTGGCCATAATATCAACACACACACAGGAAGCTAAGCCATCTGTAATGTCAGTCTCAAACGTGTGACAGGATAAAAACAGCAGCGTTATTAGGAACATTTTTAAACGGAGGTGTGATCACAAGTGGTCGCTGGGGACGCAGTGACACACACACGCTAATAACAGAGTGTGTGTGTGTGTGTGTTGACGTGCTGGGAACTTCCCACTTCCTCAAATGCACAAGAATAACAGTTTAAGACCTCGCCCTGAAACCAGCTGCTGTGTGATGTAACGATAAACCCTGATTGTCTGTGGCTCTGTCCCAGCCATCCCAGTGAAGTCCCAGCATGCCCTGCAGCGCTGTGATGTGGACAGGTCATCAATCAGCCCTGTCACTCACCTGCCTGGTCTCAGGTGCCGTGGAACGCTGCCCCCGGCCGACCGCCCTGCAGGTCTCAGCCTCAGACGCCGAGCGCGAGCGGAGCATCCGACCTGGATTAAAAAAAAACAATTAATGGATGTAAAATAGGCCGAGGCCAAACCAGGTATTGTTTCTGTTTAACGGGGGGGGGGGGTGAGTGGCTGCGACAGCTTTTTTAAAATCGTTTTCTTTCTTCCCCTAAGCTGAGCCCGGCCCTCGCAGCCAACAAACGGCCTGTCGCCAGGGAAACCTGGAGACCTGCTGCTGCCAAACACAACGAGCCGAGATAAAGCATCGATTCATCCCACACAGGAGAAACAGTTTCCCATGTTCCTGTAAGATGAGGGGGGAAAGTCACCATCAGTAATTGTGGTTATTTCCCTGAAATACTGAGGCCAGGACATTCCTGGACAACAGGTGCAGTGACCACGACATGTTCAGGTTATCGTTTCATTTCTGTTGTGGGTATTTGCTCTTGTATTTGTACTTTGACGGGGAGTCTAACGACTCGGATGGTCAGGTTCAGGTTTGTGGGTGACCCCCCCCACACACATTGTTCACATGCCCACTGATGCCTTTATCCGTGCAGACAAATCCCAAGCAACTGTGACCACATCCTCTTCGCCGGCAGCAATTAGTGACTGTGCCGAGGGAACAACATCCAGACCTCAGAGGACCTTTCAAAAGAAGACCACAATGGCTTTCCGGCATTCCACTGAGAATATGTACATATGCCCTTGAGTGGGGGGGGGGGTCACGTTCCCAGCCATACAGCGCTTACAATTGGCCTCTGATGGAGAGAGATGCCTCAGACGACTCAATGAGCCCCGGGGCCACACGCTCAACCTGTTTCCCATGAGCCCCCACGTGGGACTAAACCCAGCCGTGAGCAGCAGAGCAAGTGTGCCAGCGTGACACCGCGTCTCCTCTCCAGCCAGAGGTTTGCAGCTGTCGGGCCTGAACACACGGAACGTTCAGCGTCCCAAAGGGAAGGAATTCTGGAGCGAATATGGCAGAGCGGCTCCGTCAGCCACCGAACGGTGTTCTATGAGCTGTTAATGGAGACAAGTCAGAGTGTGATCGTGACCTAAACTGCTTCAATGATGAACGCTGTGAGAAGAGAAAGTGTTCAGACTGTGACCGGAGTCGTGCAGAGGGGAGACATACGTTGCATTAGAAGCACAGCTGTCGCGCCGGGCATGTGGCGCCCAGACCACGCGTGTCAGGCAGTGGCATCAGTCTTATCATCACACACGCCACTCTCTCGCCTGCTTTAAATCACGTCCTTAAAGGGGGATGAACGATGCCATGATTGATGTGACTTGGTGGTGACTCTCCCTGACTGTGGCCGTGTCGGTAGTGATTTATTGACACACAGAAGGTGTTCAGGACGCAGCCCCTCTGGCCTCCAGGTGAGGGAGAGTAACCTCACTCACAGACGCTCTGTTTGCTTGACACAGTCCAACGTTGTTATTACGTTGTTGCCTTTAACACAAAAACACTCAATTGTCCATTCTGTCAAATTCCAGACATTTAGATGAAAAATAATAATATAGATTGAAATAAAATGAGAAAAGTAATTCAGTGGCAAGAGGACCCCCCCCCCTCACACACACACCACTCTGCCTTTACTTTGTTCAAACAGGGGCTGTATGCAAATAAAAGTGCGGAGCATGAAGTCACTGATAAGCCAGCGTGCTGTGTGACGTGCACGGGGCCTGATCCGCCATCTGTGCGGCCGAGCACGGGCACGCCCAAAACAGACGAGGAAGAAACAAAGCAACGGGAGCAGGAACCGGGGCCAGAGCCACGGCGGGAGCGGAGACCTGCAATTACCCCCCCCCCCCCCCCCCCCCCCCCCCGCGGGGAGGCCCCCCCCCCCCCCACACACACACAAACTTTAGCTTGTGAGAGAGACGATCACGTTTCCGCAGCCTTTGTGCGGCCCGAGTGTTCGATTCCTCAACCTTTTGTGAAGCAGGCACGGAGACAAATCTCCAGTGATTCCCACAGGGCCCAGTGGGCCGGGCTCAGCGGTCCTGTCATGGCAGCAGAGGAGGACAAACATTTACGCTCGGCCAGATTGAGTTTTAAAGAGCCTCCTCTCTCCCCAGACAGGTCAATGGGCTCCTCCCTGCTGTGCTGCAGGACGCCATCGCTCCCCGGTGAGGGAGAGGCCTCGCATCTTCATCTGTGTAAACACAGTTTCATATCACCGTGCCCCTGCTCAGCCCCAGGCTGCATGTTCTGTCTTAAAACTCAACTGGAGGATGAAGGCACTTCTGCTAATTTCATGGGGAATTTGTTTTTAAGATTCAGCTCATGGGTGCGGGTAAAAAAACCTTCAAATTGTCACTGAATTTGTCACCTCTGATACAAAAGTGAAACTGAACCAGACAGTTACCAGTAGATCAGCTGATTGGGACTATCTCCTGAGCGTTCTGAGCGGAACAGAAATTGGACAAACCAGATCTCACCAGAACCAGATCCATTCTAAATCTGCGGCCCCCGTCACTGACCGGGATTTATTTCACTTGGGTTATTACATCAGGATTTGATCAGCGAACTGGGAATGACTCGCGTCTGTGGGCAGCCATGAAACCATCACGTCACCGGTCGGGACGCCGAGCGGGGATGAAGAGGCTGTGCCACAGGCGGGGACTGCGTGGACATGAGGACATGCGTCCTGTCGGGACACAGGCCAGGGGTCCCGCGCCGTGCCGAGCTCTGTGTGTCACCAAACAAAGACATGTTTACCAAAACTTCCCATCCGTTGGCAAACAGTGCGTTGTTGTGAAGGCGTGACTGACAACACTGAGGAGGAACCCCGAGGCATCGCATTCTCCTCTTCTGCCATTGCTATGTTTTTATATCCACAGTTGGAGAGTTCGGGCTTTTCCACCCAGCTGGTGCTGAGGTGGTCACCGGTTCTTTCTGTTTCCACCAACACAGAACCGGCTCCAGGTGCTAAAAACCAGAGCTTTACTGACGACAACTCGGCTCCGTGCCGATGGAACACCAAACTGGTTCTTGGGAGGAACGGGGTCAGAGCCAACTAAGCACTAGCACCTGGTTCTTTAGGGGGAAAAGCTCTAATTAAAAGAAAGAGCCGACGTGAGCTGCCCTTCCATCTGAAACTCGATATACTGTGATTGCACGACAACAAACCCTGCCCCACCTCTTCCTCAGAGGAGAGACCATTCGTGAAGCTGCAGGCAAAGAGTGTTGCCACGCTCACTGCTGCGGCCTCGAAGTAAGTTTTAAAAACACATTTGCTGACCAGGGCGCCGCCGCACGCTCGTCCATTCGAGTGTTACTGGCCTCCACGCTGCTTGGGTGGCGCGAGACAGCAGCCTCACTGTGACATCACCCACTGAGAGGAAGAAAACTTGAATGGTATTAACACCTAATTATTAAATAAAAGCTTTGTTATTTAAGCTGATAAAAAGCCTCCACAAACTCTGTGATCCAGCAGTGACAGTAAAGACCTTTCAATCTTGAACCTGGGCTGCAACAGTGTTTACCTCTGAGGATCCGAAACCTTTCCCTGACTCAGTTCACGCTTTTTTGGCGACAGTGAATTGTTTCTCTCTGAATCTGTTCTCACTGCACTTCCTGTTCGATGCTAACCTGGATTCCATCTCCCTGCACTTTGACACGTGTGATGAGAATAAGTTGAATCAGTCTAATTTGAGCTCAAATCTTCTCACTTCCCTTTAATGCAAAGGTTATTGTTTTCCATTGGCTGAGTGGCGGCTTCTGTGGGTTTAGTCTAATTCATCATGCAGTGAATAAAATGACAGGAAATAACCACCAGAACCAACCAGAGTGGACTGGGCAGAGTGGGAAGAAGAAGAATGTTAACCTTCGGTAATCTGATCATCATCACAGTCCAAGCCCAGACACACACACACACACACACACACACACACACACACACACACACACACACACGCACTGTGCTTCAGCTAATAACACACAGTTATGAGATTTGGTTTCTTTACCCATGACACGTTCCCAGTGCTGCTGGAACAAGGTTTAATAACTGGCCTGTTCAGTGAGAACTTCAATCTCAGGATGTCAATTACGTGAACTGTTGTGAACCCGTCACCCTCTCCCTGACTCCACTGGGGGAAGGACCCTCCCTCCACAGTTCAATATTTAACTCTTTGAGGAAACATCTCCAACTTTATGTTACTTCCTTCTTCGTCTGAAATCCATGGACCGGTGCAGCCAAAGGTGCCGATCTGAACCTCAGCCTTCATCTACGCTATCATCGGAAAACCTTTTTTCCCCCAAACAAACCTCTCTCGTCTGTTTCCACACGTGTCAGAGACAGCAACATGTGTGTTAGCCGAGGCTAATGCTGCTTGTTTTCTTCTCATAGAGCCACTTGATAGCAGACCTAATTAGCAACATCAGTTTCTTCCTGGCAAAACGAAACGTCTTGAATCTACAAAGGAGCCTGAAGTGTCCACACCCCCCAGTTGGAACTGACGCGTCAGTAGCACAGTTGATGGCTTTTCACGTTAAAACGCGGTCGCACGGGCGTGGCCTCAGCATTCAGTCTGGATAACAACGACCATGAATGTTTACCTTTGACCACAAACAATGGTCTGCTTACAAAAAGAGGTCTCTCGGGTTTCGGTCTGAATATGAGCAGAGGACACAGTCTGTCCAGTTTAGAAGCTGCAGCTTTGTACTATAACGTATTAATACGTGAGTGAGCCAGAGGTCACGCTAAAAGGATGTCGGGGAGGGGGCGGTTTGAACTGAGGCTGATAACATCTGAATCAAACTGCTGCTGCTGGCCTGGTTGTTCCAGCTCCACTCTGCAGGACAACTGACCGTCTCTTTGGATTTGCATTGCAAATGTGGGCTGGGGACCTGTTTGAACATTCACAACCTTCCCCGTGGGGCCCGACACACCACGCACACTTCCAGCCCGACGCTCCCCACCTTCCCGCCACCTCGACACACACATGCAAACACAGCTGGGGCTCGTTCAACTGAGACAGTTCCAGAAACCAGTTAAGCTTGATCGTTATCGTCCCACCCAGAGCTCCATCCTTTGAATCTTATTTATCCACTGGCCTCGTGTTTCACCCTCAGTTCAACTGGTTACCATGAGTTAAAGAATCCTTTAGACATGTCTCATAGAACTGGGTTCAGACCGTTCACCGTTTGCCTTCCACACACACACACGCTCACAACAGCTGTAAATTTGAGGTAACGGGTGGTAAAAGACATCACGGATCGATTCTACACACATTCTAAGCCACAGCACATTGACAGCAGCGTCAATTAAAACATGTGGTTTGGAACAAGGACCATGAATTCAGATGATGTATTTTCATTCTCAGGTAGAACACAGTATTTTAACTTGAGGTATTTAGAACAATTTACGGGTCCACCTGGTTTCTGTTTAGTCTGAATCAGCCTGTTGGTTGTTGAGCTCTAATTCCCAAATGGACCAGAGTGGAGTCACTTCAACACGTCGATCTCGGCAGATGTGTTTGTGTCCACAGCATCGGCCTCAGGTCTGTGTTGAGCCTGACTGTTCAGATACGGTGTTTACAAATGTACACTGGAATCCAGTATCATTTGATACCTGCATGTTAAACATATATGAATAATATGAAAACTGAAAAACTTTAAAAATGCTGTCTAACAGGGGACACGTTGAGTTTATCACAACAGATGAGTGTTTTACAACGTGTGTATTTCTGAAACTCGCATTATTAAGTATTCTTTACATGGAGTACTTTCTCCTTGGTTGATTTTGAAGTGAATGATGAAGGCAGTTCTTTTTTAACTCGCGGTAACCGCTGGAACTGTGAGTATTCCTACGCGCCTTGAATGCAGCGCCACAATCTATTGTTCACTCCCTCTCTCTCCCGAAGCCCCGCCCTTTGCCCCAGCGGGCGCCGTGATTGGCCGAGCGGGAGAGCGGTGCCGTCATCGCTCGGAGGCTCCATTCATCTCTGCACTTGGGCGTTGGACTCGGCATCTTATTAGCGACGAGGGGAATTTCTCCATTTTGCAGCCTGCCTGCAGCGACGCGGCCACCGAGCTGGGATTTTGTCGCCGGTCCTCACCTGCCAGCGCGTGCGTGCCACCAGAACCCGCTCCGCCAGATCCAGCAGGACTTTGCTTCCCTGTGTGCACGGGGGAGAGAGAGAGAGACAGAGGGGGAGGCAGCAGCGGGGAAGCGCGTCCACGGTCTTTGTTCGGGATCTTTTTTTTTAGGGGGGATCGGAGTTTCTTTGTTGGAGCCGAAGCATGGGGACGCAGTTTGCCAAGGCGGCGGGGAAGGCTGAGGCCGGGCCGGAGAAGCCGGGGGAGGCTGTTGCTTCCCCCACCAAGAGCAACGGACAGGTAAACGGTGATTTTAACAGCCGGCTCCGTGCGTCCATCTGGGGGAGGGAGGCGGGGGCGTGGGGGGGCGATCCGTGCGTAATTGCGGTTGGACTGAATGGAAACGAACTGTTTTCTTTATTTTCTCTGAGAGGAGCAACAGTTGCTCCGCCGTGGAGATCCGTGCGCGGACGAACGAAAGAAATGTGATTTGTTTAATCTCGATGAAGAGGGGCCCGCGTTTGAGGTGAAGCCCACGCTTAATGGCTGATTGGTGCCCCCCCCCCCACATCGCCAAGTTGCCCTCGATGGTAATTTGGAAGCCGCCGAATGAGACGAGCTGCCGCCAACTAAAGGCCCGAGTGCCCGGAGCACCACGCCTTTTGTTACAGATGCGCGACGAGAAAGTGGAGAAGGCGCGCGCGCGCGTGTGTGTGTGTGCGCCGCTCAGGAGGAGAGCGCGTATCTGAGCCGGTGGTGCGCCCCTGAGGGGGGTGGGGCTCGGATTGAAGAAAGAAAAACGTAAAGGCAGGTAAAAAGGTCAAAGGGGCTGAGATGTGATACATTTTTCCGGAAGTGTGCGCGCGGTGTGACGGGCTAATGAGCATCTGCTGTTTTAATGAGCAGCTGCTGCTCGCGGGCGCGCCGACCCCTCGCGCTCCAGCGGAGGAACTGCGCTCAGCGTGCGCCTGAACGTCCCAGAGAGAGAGAGGGACACGCTGCTGCCTGGGCGCGTTTATTCCCGGGTCAAGTGTCCCCGTGAGGCAGGGCCACAACCACTGGGGGGGGGGGCTGATCAGCGTGTGTGATTTGGTGGTCGCCCCATGAGTAATTTGGGGCCGCCTAAATCCCCGAGCCGGCCCTGCTGTGAGGAGCTGGACCTGATGGCGTCTGCTGCCCCTGGCGTCCATCAGTGGCACTGTCCAGGGTTCTGAAAGCATGGCAGTAACCACCGTCTCTCTTTTTTAGGAGAACGGCCACGTCAAAGTGAACGGAGACGCCTCTCCTGCGGCGGCTGAGAACGGCAAAGAGGAGGCGCATGCCAACGGCAGCGCCACGGCCGAGGAGGGCCCCAAGGAGGAGGTCGAGAAGGCAGAGGCCGAGGCTGCGGATGGGGACAAGGTAGAGGCGGCGTCCCCTGCTCCTGCTGAGGGAGAGGCGGCGAAGGCCGAGGACGGCGCAACGCCTTCCACCAGCAACGAGACCCCCAAGAAGAAGAAGAAGAAGTTCTCCTTCAAGAAGTCGTTCAAGCTGAGCGGCTTCTCTTTCAAGAAGGCCAAAAAGGAGACGGGAGAGGGGGCCGAGAACGAGGAGGCGGCGGTCGATCCGGCGGCACCCACGGAGGAGGCCAAGGCAGAGGGCACAGAGGAGGCAGCAGCTGCCGCCAGCGAGGAGGCCCAACCCGCCGAGGGGCAGGCCGCACCTGCTGCAGAGCAGGCCAAGGAGGAGGTCGAGGCCAAGCCAGAGGAGGAGGCGGCGGCGGCAGCAGCAGAGGAGCCAGCGGAGGAGGCCAAGGCTGCTGCTGCTGCTCCTGTGGAGGAGCCAAAGGCAGAGGAGAAGCCGGCCGAGCCCACAGCAGAGGAGGCACCCAAAACAGAGGAGGCGGCCCCGGCCTCGCAGGAGGCGGCATCAGCGGAGGCTCCTGCTGCAGAGTAACTCCCCTCACGGAGGAAGAAACGAAAAAAGGAGGGAAAAAAAGATAATCAAAGAACTTTTCCCTGTTTGTGTGTGAGAGACGCCAGGTCCTGGCTCCGAAGAACTGGTCCACAAGCAGGGATATTTTAAAGCTTTTCTTAATTTTTTTATTTTTGGTTTTAACCACGCCCCCCCCCCCCCAACTCCACACAAAACCCACGTCAGCCCACTGTGGCTCCTGTCCCAGCGGCCGGGCGGTGGGTGGCTTCGACACGTACAGCAGATGAAATACAGCCACTCTGCCATATATTTTTTCATCAGTATTAAAAGTTTCTTTCTGGATTTTTTTATACAAAGTGTAAACTAGTGGTATGGGCACGCCCACGGAATGAAGGAGAAGGGGGGGTGAGTTGGGGGGGGTCCTGGGGAGTGTGCAGCGCCACGTGGTTTACAACACTAAGTCATTCCCGCGTTAGACGACAGAAGCATCCCAGGGTTAGGAATTTTTTTAGGACATATAAACTCATAGGAGCGTGTCACTTCTCGTTAGCTGTACCAGTCAGTGATTCAGTAGAAATACGAGTTGTATAGGCTTTATCGTTTATTGTTGCTTTTATGACCTTAATAAAATGTAAGTATGTATAGGAGGGGTGTTTTTAACTGTGATTATTGTACAAAATGAAATCTGGAGCTCAAGAAGCACACAAAGTCAGCAGCTCTCTTTTGTAAGATAACAAACCAACACACACACACACACACAGTGAATTCCAGAACCAAGCTGTGATCATGGAATGGTTAACTGTTTATATACTGTGCTATGTTTTTTGATGACAGCTGGCAATGCTTTTTCAGTGGTCTTTGACAACATTTACTGGAACCTATCAGATGCATCTGTTTGTGTAGCATCTCTCTCTCTCTTTCCTTTTGTAAATACTGGAGAAGCTTTGGCCAATTTGACTTAGAGATGGAATGTAACTTTGCTTACAAAACAACGCTATTAAACTTTTCAGCTTAAGGTGTTCTAATTTTCTGTGAGCACACTAAAAGCAAAAAAAATAAATGTGAATAAAATTTGGGCCGCTCCTGTCGTTATTTGGTGAGTTTGCCCCCGTTGAACTACAGAGAAGATACTGTACGACGCGCTGCCTCAGGCTCCGCCCCTCTGGCCTCAGGCCAACCATCGTAATTTTGGACGAGTTCGTCCCAAATGAGTTTGGAGCTACGGCAAAGCCGTTTCTTTATGCCGGAGCAGAACACTTCATCTCCCTTCATTTGAAATTCTCCACATGAGCAGTAATTCAAAAGTTTGACTCAAGGACACTGTCCCTGAATACAAAGTCCATCCGACCCACAGCATTCGATCACACACACACACACAGCCTCGCTCCAAACCCACAGTGATGTCATAAATCCATCATGTAAGTGACCTCAAAACATCACACGCCGCTCTGCACGGCCAAGCTTACAATACAATTAAATACAGCTGACCTCAGTGTCTTACAGCACAGCTTTTCTGACACACACACACACAGCGCGACCTGAGCCTCGTCGGAGCCTCGCGACACAGACCAGGCCAACAATCAGAGAGGACGACACACAACTAGTGTACGTGCAAGTCGGGGCTCACTGCTCAAACAAATCTGACATCGTTATACAACAGCCTAATTTCCTGATACACGGCCAGCTTCAGATTCAAAGAGGTCTGGTCCTTTCAAACACTTTACCTCGCTCTGTTGCAGACGTTCAGGCTTCAGCTCAACAAACCGTGCAGGTGTGTGTGCGTGGGGGGGGGTGTTACGGTCTCTGAGCTGAGGCCCTTAACATACATATGTACAGAGCCTGACTCACCGTCCCGTCAGCAGCAGACAATCAGAGCGAAACTGAAGGAAACCACAGCCACATGAAACGTGAGGATCTGAAACTGGAGAGAACAAGTGAAAGGCTGAAAACCAGAAGTCAAGTCTATTCCAAGGTCCCACCGAGAAACAGGAAGTGGCCGTGCACCCTTTAAAGCAGCCTACTACTGGAAATACGAACCCACACATTCAACTTATAGTGGTAGTTAAGGAGTTAATGCAGAAAGTAAAAAAGAGAGTGAGGTACATTGTACTAGTTCATACTTTGGTCCTTTCTGGTTGGACATAAACCACACAGCTCCTGCCGCTTCAGCTCTTAGGCCACAGCGCCCCCCTGTGGCTCTTCAGTTTGACGACACAGCAGTGGCCACAGAACGCATTTCAACAGCTAAGTATAAAAAGTTTTATTGACAAATGCCATGTATCAAAATTCAGACGCCGCTGCAGCGTCGTTTAAAAACAAGCCACTTTCCTTCAGAAGATCGAGCACATTGGAGTCACACGGGTTATCAAAGGACGTCTAATTCAAGTAGTCCGCTGGTGCACTACACAGAGAGAGAGGCTGACGGGTCACACGAGATTTACAAGTAGAAAATGGGTTCACAATAAATATAATGCTTCTGACGGTGATCAGCGGCAGACTTGGATCCTCGAGGGCGGACAGCACCACAGGGTTCGCCTGGGACCCGCTCAGTCACTGCTGGTCTGTTCGGTCTTCACGCTGGGGGGGTGGGGGGTTGTGTTTTGGTTTGGGGGGGGGGGGGGGGGGGGGGGGGGGGGGGGGGGGGGGGGGGGGGGGGGGGGGTGGGACGACCACATTAAATAAGCAAAGATCTCAGTGATCTACAGTGATTTAGGTGCAATCTAACTACAGCACCACAGGGTTCGCCTGGGACCCGCTCAGTCACTGCTGGTCTGTTCGGTCTTCACGCTGGGGGGGTGGGGTGGGGTGGGGGGTGGGGTGAGGGTGGGGGGTGGGACGACCACATTAAATAAGCAAAGATCTCAGTGATCTACAGTGATTTAGGTGCAATCTAACTGAGTCTGTTTAAAATCCCTAAAGTCAATGTCTGCCTTGCTGTCAGCCAAGAATGAGGAGCCAGAGTTTCACCAAGTCTGTAATACATGAATTTTCCTTTATACCGAAGACACATTCTTAAGCAGAATGCAGTGAGGTGTGAACGCAGCCCTACACTGAGAGAGAGTTTTCACCTTTTTGTCTCTGTCTTCTCAGGACTGCTCTCCTTGGTTATCTCTTCTTCTTTAATCTCTGCAACTAGACCCCGGAACAAAAAAAGGTCACATGTAGTCACGAACCAAAAACCCAAAAGACACAAGTTGAGAGCACCTACCGGTTTTCTTCTCCTCTCCTTCCTTGTCGTCGTCGTCAGCTCTGGGCCTTTTCACTCCCTTTTTGTGATTGGACACGTTCCTCCTGCCCCCCTCGCCCTCGTCCTCAGAGTCAGAGAACTCTTCATCGCATGCTATCCTCTTATCTGTGGCACGGACTGACACCACGTGACAACAGGTTAGGAACACAAGACTGCTTTTGTACATCCGCCATTTGTAATATTGAAATATGATAAAATATGATCGTTCTTATGAAAGCATTTCCTCACATATGACCAAGTTTGAAACTGTGATGTACCATTAAAATCTATATCCTGGGTCTGACTGTAAATTATATATACAATTTTATAATTGTGTTACCTGAATAATAAGCAGAGTGTGGGGAAAAGAGAGATCGTCTTACTGGACATGCGTTTGTCAGGATCCTCCGTGTCCTCGTCCACGGTGTCATCCGGGACGGCGTCCTCTGGGATGGCCTGCATCTGAACTCCAGGAGCGTGAGGAAGCATCCGCAGGTTCTCGTAGAGCCGCTGCCTGAACAGTCACGTTCACACAGAGCGATGTGTTCACTGACCAGGAGCTTGGCTCATCATAGGGAATTCTATCTATACAGACGGTGGTATTGATGTATACGCCTGAACATCTGCTCCTATCATCGTCCATAAATATTTACATTACCTTATATGATATATATATATCTTTGCTATACCGTAAATACAGGATAAATGAGACATTTGGCGTTACAGACACGTGATCATATTCAGAGTCTGTGACTGCATCACTCGCAGTAATAAAACAGCTCTAGTTCTGAGTCTCCACACATACTTGATCTTGTCCATGTACTCCGACGTGTTCTGATTGGTCATGTTGGATGGGCTGATGTGCAGCTTGAAGTCAGGTCCAAAGTATTCAAAGTAGTCATTGTAGGGCAGTTCTGTAACAGAGGCACCCATGAACTTAAGCTCAAGCAACTGAGACCATTTGTCCAAGTATTCTAACACATCACTCAAACACGTTCAGGTAGGGATGCCACAGAACTTGTGATACAAAAACAGGTGGAGAAACACTGCGCTGTTATCAGTCTTCATAGTCAGTGAATTAATCAGTCACAAACCATCAGGGATGTCTGTGTCCAGAGCCACGGCCGTCTCATAGGTCCAGCAGCGGGCCACGTTACGGATGGTGTATCCTCCTCCGCCCAGCATGAGCATTGGCAGGTTGAAGGACTTCATGTACTCCACACACTTGGCGTGCCCTGGGTCAGCCAACAGACACACTGTTACCAAGACTGAGCCCACTGTTACCAAGACAGGTCTCAGTGTGTGTCCTTACCGCGGATGGTGAGGTTAAAGCAGCCCAGTCGGTCTCCTGATAAAGAGTCTGCCCCACACTGAAGCACCACTGCACTGGGCTGGTACATCTCCATCACCTTGGCCATCACCTGCAGGCCCACGGAGTGCATCACCCTTTTAATCAGTTATATTAAAAATCGTTTGACAAAACAGCTAAGTCAAATTTTTTGTCTCCTGAAGTGTAAAGATGCTACTGGAATATGATCAATGTGAGTGTGTGCAAAAACGGCATCACTTTCAGGTTTGCCTGTTTATGTTGAAAACGCCAACGAGGCAGAGCAACATAACCAGCTGTTACCATCGAGTTAAAAGCACCGCACTCACAGGCTTGAAGATTTGCTCGTACGACTCGTCGTCGATACCATCACGCAGGGGGAAGTTGACAGCATAGTATTTGCCTTTTCCAGCTCCAATATCCTGAATACACAGGACAGCATAGCAGAAAACAACGATATGTCACTCAACTTCTCATGTTTGTTGTTTTCCTGTAAACGTCCCGATCTAACTGAGAGCGGCGCTCACCCTGAGGTCTCCAGTTCCAGGGAAGTACTCCCCGTATTTATGGAAAGACACTGTCATGACCCGGTCTGTGGTGTAGAACGCCTCCTCCACTCCGTCTCCATGGTGGATGTCTATGTCGATGTAGAGCACCCTCTGGTGGTACCTGGAGGGGAGGGCATAGTTTGGTGAACACTGAATGTACACAAGCTTTAAACAGTGGGGCTGATGGACACACTCACTTGAGCAGCTCCAGGATGGCCAGCACGATGTCATTAACGTAGCAGAATCCAGAGGCTTCGGACTTCTTTGCGTGGTGGAGTCCTCCCGCCCAGTTCACTGCAATGTCGGTCTGCTGTCGGTTCAGTTTCACCGATCCAGCTGAGCAACAGAAAGAACAGACTCATATGATGCATGTGACTTGGTACAGGCGCCGCTACCCGACCAAAAACAGCAGCTCTGGAATTAGTTGGCTTCACTTCTAGGATTCTGTCTGTGCTCCTTACAAACTGGATGCTGAAAAGTGACATCACATACAATCAGCAATCCTCTGGTTAGTGACGGGCAGTGACCATAACGAGTCCCAGCAGGAGACAGACACCGCTGATAACACGACTGACTTACCAGCAGAGCCACCAGCAGAGAGCTGGCAGAACTCAAACAACCCATCGAACACGGGACAGTCCTCTCCAACATTGACTGCAAGAAAAACAAAGGTGTGTCATGGTGGATTCAGCCCCAGGTCAGAGTTGAACATCAGGCTGTCCTGCAGCCCAGGAAGGAGAGGAGGCCACTCACAGCGCTGCATCTGCTTGCTGAACTCGGACATGTTGTCCGGCCGTATGCACCGCAGGAACTTGATGTAGTCGTCGCTGTGATACTTGGTCATCTCCTCTGCTGTGGCTTTGTGCGGCCTCTGAAACACATGAATGAAGCAGTTGGTCCGTCTGTGTGTTCTGCTGCAGCAGTCCAGCTCATCATGAACGGAACTTACATAGATTTCCATTTTCCTGTACAGTCCGTAGTTCAGCAGCAGGTTGTGAGTCATGCGGATTCGATGCGGCTTCATGGGATGGCCCTGTCCGTAGTAGTAATTTCCTACATCACCTGCAAACAGAAACACAGAAAATATAAACCCACTAACTCAGAGATAGCAGTATATAAACATCTACATTATTTACACATGCACTCCCAACGTCAACAAATCTTCAAAATGAAGAGTCTGGCACTTCTAATTTCTAACTAGGTCTACTGGTTCTGGAATCTTCTTTCAGCCGTTATGCATTATCTAATACATCTATTATCCAGCCTTGTCCTTTAAGGCGTCACACTGAGACACAGCGTCTATAAGGACAAGGCCACTGTGGAATCAGTGACTGTAAATAGTTGGTCATCTCTTGGTTCTGAGATACCTGAGTACTTCACAAATAGGAGGGTGGAGTTTGATGAGTCTTGTTTATGTGGGTCACTGCACGTCTGTGTGCAGCACGTACAACTGGAGCGGGTCGCTCGCTTCCGGGCTCTAACTGTCGCCCCGTGACGTCACGCGGCCCTCGGGCCTGACAACAACCGTGAGACGTCTCGGTCCTCCAGCGTCTGCTGCTTCCCGTCATGTCACGTCTCACAAAGCGCACGCACAACTGACAACGAATGGGTCGGTTTCACTGGCCCGCTCGTGCACGTCAAGCTAAACACACGCACGTCTCACAGTAGCTAGCGCTGAGCTACACATTCCGGATACAAATACACAGTGTATATTTACTGCTTTTTAAACCACTTTACGGTCCTTACCGCTAGCCTGTTAGCCAGCTCGCTAGCTCGCTAGCTAGCGTGCGGCCCCATTCATTCAGCGGCAGCTAGGCACACTAGCTAAGCGGCTAACGCTAGCCTGCCGGAGCCCGAGTTCCGTCTGGACACACCGGAAGTGCCGTACCGTCATAGTAGTAGCAGACCTTCTTCTTGGTCCCCCCCGCGGTCGTGTACGCCATGCTGGGCTTCTCTGTGTCCCTCTAGCCTTGGCGGGAGCTGGAGCTGGCTTCAGCAGACGGAGACGTGCAGAGGAACGGACGCGGTCAGGAGCTACAGACGGAGTGACGTCCAGTGGGAGGGGCCGCTGCAGCGGGGGGCGGGGCCGGGTGTTGTTGTTATAAACAGTCTGTGTGTGTGTGTGTGTGTAGTCCTATACACACATACTGTGATATTCTTCTACAGTCTGCTGGTATACTCTCTTACAGTCCGGGCCTGTACACACTGTGTACTTATACTCTATAACCAGTCACTCCAGTACAACTGAAGTGACTGGTGACCGGGGTCATCCGTATGTCTCAAAGTCCACTCACTCACTCATCTTCACCCGCTTGTCCGAGGGACATTCCAAGGGAGTTTGGAGTTTGCTTTTCACGAGACATTCTCCTCAAAAAACTCAGAAACCTCTGTCGTATAGGTTCCACCTTTTCATCCAAGGATATTGCATCTCATCCTCAGTTGTGTGTTTGAAGCACCCACTCAGAAGATCTCCTGCTGTGTTCCCACAGCTACATTCTGCACTGCTTGGAAAAACAAGAAAGCCAGTTCCTGCCTGACGACCAGTCTCTGTCTGTGTGCACAAACCTGGAGACCAGAGATGATTAGCTTAGGCAGAATGGAAAAAACTACCAAAATGTAAACAACAGCACACAATAAATCAGTGGACAAATGTCTACATGTTCTTTTAATTTAACCTTTTTTCAACAACACACAGGATACAGAACAGATCGATTTTAATCGTCGTCTACGAATAAGCTGTTGGTTTGACGCCAGAGGACGGGACATTTGTTTCCATATGGCTTTTTGGCCAGGTTTATCGCTAACCAGTGGGAATGCTGCCGGGATAGAATCAACACACAATAAAGCACAAGCTCAGGTGTGAAACGCTTTCAAGGTGTTGAGCCAGACCTGAAACATTCTGCTGTGATTTTCCTTTTCTGAGTGACGGTAGGTAAAGAAAAAGAGGCCATTTGTCATTTCTCATGAGCTTTTATGATGAAAGAAAGCATCGCACTAAAAGCTCATCTTAACGGCACAGATGTCAGTGTTTGATCGTTTCTTTCATCAACACAAATAAAATCATAATCACAGTTTTTTTGCTCCGCAGGGACCAGTGACAGACGATGAATGTTTTTTGCGAGATCAAGTGCTTTGAACTGAGTCTTTTAGTCAAACCAATCAAACCCTTTTGTCTTATTTTTCTGTAAAAACAAACTCACATCAAGTTTCTTTTCTATTTGGTCACAATGTTGTTTTTGTATCAAATTCAGTCAAAGTGCTATTAAGATCTTTTGAGCTCTTGAAGTGAGGTGTGTTTTAATTATTTTATTATTAAAAGAAAAACACCAATCCAGGAATCTCTTTTGAGAGGTTCAGAGCTCGTCATGGCCAGTTGAATGTTCTACCAGTGATCTGGTAAAACTTCTGATTGAAGGGGTGAAAGAACTTCTGCAGTTTGGTCACCACTGACGGGTCCACCTCTGGATGGATGCGACCCTTGCTGCCTGCCAGGCACTTGTTGAAGACAATGTTAAATCGCAGACAGTAAAATCCCCTGGTGGCGTTGAAGTACAGATTATATTGGCTGATCCTTGAGGGGAGGTTGAGGAAGCGCTCGACCAGCTGCAGCTCTGGCAGCGGGTCCGTGATCAGACGGTCCCCGTCCACGATGTGGAACTGCTCCACGGGAAAGTACTTGAGCCAGCGCTCCAGGTGTTTGGTGTAGATGCTGGTCCGGACGGCTTTGTACTTGGTGTTCACCTCGCAGGTGTTGGTGTCCATGGCCAGCTTCTCGAACTTGTGGTAGGTCTTGTTTTTACGCTCCTTGCCCTCCAGGACCTGGGTGTAGTCCGACACAGCTCTCGTGGTGGGTTCGCGGACGATGATCAGCAGCTTGATGGAGGAGTTCATCTTGAAGATGCGTTCAGGGACCTCCTCCGTGATGAAGTACGCTGGACTCTTCTCAATGGTGATCTGGTGAGGGAAGGAAAAGGGCATTTTCCCTCTGTACCAGTCGATTCCCCGCGCATAGTTTTGGTCATTGTCAAAAAAGTGGATCTCCTGTGAGGCCTTGACCACGGCTGGGTGCAGGTTGAGCATCTCCAGCAGGGCGCGGGTGCCTCCCTTGCGCACCCCGATGATGATGGCGCGGGGCAGCTGCTGGACCAGGTTGTGCAGGTGGATTTGCTCTTTGGTGGCATTGCCCTTTCGTAATTCGTGGAGCAGGCCACGCTTAAACTGCAGGGTGCGCAGAGGAATCTGCTCGGGCTCAGGGGGGGTCAGTCTGCCTTCAATGGGGCAAATGGGCTGGAGCCTGGAAGGGAAAAACACATGATCGTGACTTTTTTAGAATAAGGATGCCTGGTGACATGAAGAAGCCTTTGACTCCCTGGCATTAGTTTAGACGCTCCATATAATAATAAACTATATCTACAGAAGATATTCATAATTATATATGACATTACACGTTATTACATGAAATATATTCATTTTATTTTTGCTGCAGAAATACTTCCACCTGTTATCGCAATGTTCTTCATATTTTTTGCACTTGTTTTTATTACAAGTACAACAATTTGCAACATCATTCCATTTTCTTCACAACAACCTGACAACACAACCACAATATTATCATTTATTTATCATGTGTTAGCAAAGTACGTTGAGCTTGTTTCAACCAACGAATCAGGCTCCTGAGTCTAAAACTCCCTTCTACTTACATTTCAGTGCAGGTCAGCACCACAGTACCTGTGTACTTTACCTGTAGTACGTGCCACCATGTTTACTTTATGGACGTTGCCAGTGTCCACTGCCTGGTGGAGCAGCAGACTGAAGGTAGCTGTAAAGTTGCTGGCAATAAAACCAAAGAGTCTAAAGAGATGCTAAAGAGGTTCATCAAGCTGAGGGAAGCTTCAGAGTCAAGGACACGTCATCAGCTTCCTCAGGACCCATTTCTTTTCTATTCTTTCTGAAGAGGGTTCTGACAGTGCCAGAGGTGACTCACCTGTCCAAGGTCCCAACCCGAGCCACGAGATAAAGGACGCTTCCGATAGCGAGGCTGCCCAGAACGAAGAGCTTCTGTCTCAGCAATGCCTGCTGTTGGAATAGCATGGCCCTCCATCAATCTTCAGGACTGCGTCTTCAGCCTGCAGGAGGCAGAGCACATAAACCACCCATCAGCAGGGGAACAGACAGCCGGAGGTTCATTAACACACACTCGATCCAGCCTTACAAGTGATTGAGCTGCGTTCAAACGAGTCCAAAGGGGTGCAGTGCCAGAAACACTCTCTGCAGCACTTTGTTGCCTTTATTTGTCCATCGCTAACGACCCGAGGATACATCACAGCTAATACACAGACGTACTGCAAGAGAGTATTAATACAAAGTATGAAAAACCTCCTTCAGTTCCATAACAACCTTAATACTGCCTTTAAAGCTGAGGACAGCCTGGCCCCCAGTGGTACTGCACAGTGACTAAATCCCTATACGCTCCAAGCTCTAAAGTCAAATCAGCATCATGACATCTATTTATAATCACATATTATTATTATTATTATTATATGTGCAACATCAAAAGATGTTCAAATCTACGCCTCCAAAACAAACAGGATTCACCAAAGGAACACACTCAAGAAAATATAGACAGGAATTAACATTTCCCTCCAATGGAGGGCGCTGTAGCCCTTCACACAGACACGCTGACAGCGAGACTGGGAGTCACATCATGCTGAAGTCAGAGCACATAAACAAACAGAAGGAGGGTCTGACCCGAGTGTTACTGGTGGAGAGCCAGCCCCGTTTGTGGAGGCCACCATGGAAAGAAATGTTTTCCTTTACATCCAGTATCTCATGAACCAGAGGGAGCCATACGCTTACTGCACTGCTGCTAACGTAGCGCACCTCCCTCTTGTTTAAATTACATTTTTACCCAGGTTTTATTTTTCATTCAATTGTTTTTTATTCATCCAGGTTGAAAATGGTTGGCTGCATAATTATTTCACTACACAATTAATTCAAGTTCCATTCCGACAGCATAACATTGATTCTTATTCCAAAAGAAGCACCTGTGGGGATCTGATGACGCCATTTACTTCATTTCTATAGGACCTTTGGGCTCCAGCCCTTCACCCACCCGTCCGTCGGCATCGATGAGTTCATTTCCATTTTTTGGTGAACTACCCCTTTAAGGCCACGCTACTATTCTGCACAAGCAGCCTGGTCCCGTTTGAAATGCTAAAGAGCCAGACTCATTAAAATGGGGACTGTTTTGGACCGTGTCTGTGACCTGCAGAGACCCAGAGCGGCTCCCTGGCCGACCAAGGAATAGTGCCACTCCCTGCATTCTCTCTCTGACTTATTTCTAAGCATACATGGGAATTAATGGTTGGCCAGCTGTGCCAGGCCATGAGGACAAGAGAATGATGTCCTGTGTGAGTCAACTCTGCTGTAGGATCAGGGACAAGTATAGCACCAAACTACTGTAGTGAAATGACACGCCTGCTCCTGCCAAGGAGAGAGTGACCATGTCCCTAATCAAGACGACATGGTCCCTAAGTAAAGTCAATCAAGGCGCTCAGACAACCAGAGGGTGGCGCCACTGAGGGAGTCAAACAGAGCTGCTCAGCAAGGGAAATCAAACATGTCTGCAGATGCTTGGATGAATCTGGCTGCAGTGGACGGGCACACGGTGACCGAGCAGGAAAAATACTAAAATACAACTGCACTTGAAAAGTTTCTCTCACTCTTGAGTCAGCTGATTTTTTTATTTATTTCTCTGGCGAGCTGACTCTCATTAATGTCTGCTCAGCAAGTAGTGTGCAGTGCCTCAGGCAGGTCAGGTCTGCTTCCAGGATATTTACATTACTAACACGTTAAAGCGTAAACGTCACGAGGACATTCCACCTTTCCTCATCGTGACTCTTCGCAGAGAGGGAGAGAGGGAGGACGGCGAGCCGCGTCACTGATGCAGAGGAGGAACAGAGTTATTATGAAGTTAGGCCTGTGAAGCCGTGGAAAAGTAATGGCTGTTCAGCAAGACGCCAACTGACCTTGTGAGGATTTAAAGACACAGTAGAAATCCTGAGCCTCTCCTCCTCTTCCAAGTCAAGAGCTGAACTCATAAAACCGTTCTCTGACCCGCCCATAAGCCCAAGAGACCAACTTTGGTCCTGTTAAAATAAAAAGTTAAAAGTTATACATGTTTAAACCTGGAAACATAAACTGGCTTTAGACACTCAGTCCACACTGAGTGGGTCTATCCTCTTTGAACCATGAGCGGGCTCATCGTTACTAACCATCAGAACGGGACATTTCTGGTCGACTAAATCTGGAAACATATTTGACTTGACTGAGGAACGAGTCATCCACTGGTACTCTAATGGGAACAGGTTGAAAGTGTTGGTCAGGTAGAAACTGTGATCTGAACAAAAGGTCAGTAGGTCACAGAACTCATTAAGAATCCTCCTCTGGGGATCAACAGACCTCAGGTGTCAGACGTAGGGGAGTGAAATGACTGACACCTCCTTCCCTGCCTCTGTGACTCCACAAGCATTTCATGCCCGAAATGTCAAAAAAACATTTTAAAATTCCAGTCCAGCCCAACAAAGATCACTCTTCTGTCACTTTTTCATCTGCTCTCTGCTCAGCTCCTGACCTCGACGCCTCTCACAGCCGCCTGCTTTCACTCACTTTGACCACACACACACACACGAGTGTTCAGTGACAGTACTCGTGCTCTGGGCTGAGGGGCTCAGAACGAGCGCAGCAGAAAACAATTAGAAAAAACCAGCAGGCAATAAGATGCCTGGCTCTCTATATGTGTCATTAAAACCCGTGTTTCCAGGCCTGGCAGCAGCTAATTAGACTGAGGCAGTGCCACTACATGTGAGATGAAGGCACCGCCGACCTCTTCATCAGCCAGAACAGCTTCCTTGGAGGGACTGACGCTGATCTGGGGCCAGATCTATGGACATCTGTCCTCTCCTGGCTAAGATTAAACTTCTTAAAGGTCATGTTTTATTTGTTTTGACAAAATGACAAATTAAGAAGTTTTTTTTTGAAGAAGTGTGGAAATAAAATCTTGGGATTCAAATGGCGTGGGTGTAATTTATTATGCACCTTTGTCTCATTGAATATTTTCAGATCTGACCTGAGGGTTGCTGGCTCACTTCCCTGAGCAGACAGGGGTGGGTCTGGGTCTGGGTCTGGGTCGGGACAAACACTCCCTGCTCGGTTACAGATGGGTCAACTGCAGTGGACTAACGTGGTGCTGTGTGTGGGGTTGCATGTTGATGTGTGGACAATAAAGACATGTCTTCATCTCGTACCGTCCCAGACGTCGACGTCTGTTCATCTGCAGGTGATGACGCTGCTGTCAGGCACCACGATGTAAAACCAAGTTTGTTTTATTGTTGCTCAGAGCGGACTGAGCTGCGTCTTTGATGTGCACAGCCTGACTTCACACAGTCTCCCAGTGACAGAACTGGTGCACACTAAGTTATTCAGTCATCAAAAACACTTGACGCTTTGGATCTTTGTTGGTGAGAATCTATTCTCCACAGCTGGACGGGGATGTGTCTCTAAGCTGAGGACATCGTGGAGGGGGACATGGGGAGGGCAGGACATTGCTGAATAATTCACCGCTGGGTGCTTTATTTTTGTTATTGATGCACAGCCCCCCCCCTCTGAACTAGGTGTGATATTGAACCTACATTATTGACCCCCCCCCGACGGAATCAGACTTCATGTGGATGGTGCATCACGCTGGTGGCGGCGCTCTGAAGCTCCAGTGTGGCAGCTTCTCCTCTGGAGACAGTGAGGACAAAGCTCAGCTGTCCTCTAGATGTCACAGCGCTCCACACAGTGAACCTTTAAGTGCACTCCTGCTGCTTCCTCTCTCGCTCTCCTCGCCATGCACACACAGCAGGAAACGCTCGCACACTTACTTTGCGTTTCAAGTTCACGTCTGGTCTGGACTCCTGAAACGGGACCAAGAGCAAAGTAAAACGCTGATTCTTCTGCCTGTTTCTATTTCAAACCTGATGGTCTGATCACAGCGACCTTGATGAGCTGTGGGGAGTTTCAGAGAGTTGAACTGGGGTGGACATAAAAAAAACAGCCTATAACAGTTTTACCACAAATGTGTCTCACACACACACACACACACACACCAAATCCCATCATTCTTTTACAGCTGAAGATGCACACAGAGGAAATCTTGTCACCTCATTTCATAGCTGGCCTCGCAGCAGCCCGGGGGGGCGGGGCAGAGGTTAAAGCTGAGTAATGTGTCGGCGAGGAGGCTCGTGAAAACACTGCAGGGACGGCTGAGACGTGACGTCCCCGCCCCGTCTGTCAGCTCCGCCTCTGATCGGCTCCAGCCTTGGCCCGTCCCCGTGGAGCTCGCTCCAGGGGGCGTGGCCATCCATGTGGGTGTGAGGGAGGCGAGGGAGGAGCAGACATATGCAAGCAGCTAATTAGCCAGAAGCCTTTGAACTGTTTCCAGCCACCGTGTGATTGGCTGGGACGGGCCCTTCGCTCCGCCCTGCATCAAGACGACAGCTTGGCTGTTTAACATTTCATCCAGCTCTCTGAGCAGAGGCCCATCGCTGCCCGGGATCACGATCATCATGATGGATTCTGAACCCCTGCTCCTCAGCCTGCTGTGTACTACTAGTATCTTTTAATACATAAGACATAATAATGAATCCTTTAAAGAACTTTGAAGCTTCGGTTCTCAAAGTTTCTCTTTCAAAAAAAAGTACCAAAAACTATTTTTTGGAATTGGTGATGTCACGCCCCCGAGCTCACGTCGTATATTGATTCAAAACTGAAACCGTGACCTTTCTTTTACTGAGTGGCTGGCTAGAGATCCACTGTAACTGGAAACAAATGAGAGCTTCAAGCCAGACCATCCGCTCAATGAGGAGAACCAGTACTTTGTGTGTCACCACCAGACCCTGCACATTGCTGGAACACTAAGTGTAAATCCATATGGAAGCAAAGGAGAGCTGCTGCTACTTCTGCATCTTTCACAACAAGCTGTGTGTTCACGCTAAGAAGAGCTTTAAGAGACAATGAGGACAAGGATCCACTGGTTTAGTGTTGCCACTGTTGATTCAGCTTTTAACAGATGGAAACGTCCTTTTACAAACTCAGCCCACACACACACACACACACACTCTCTTGCTGCCGTTTCTGTTCCAGCAAACGAAGGAGGAGGCAGTAAAACACGAGCCTGGAAGCTTCCCTTATGATTATTATTAATAATTCACACGCCAGCCTTCATTTAGCCAGATCCACAGTTTCTCAACCCAGGCGTGTGCACGTGTGCACGTGTGTTTTAAGGGCAGTCAGAATCGTGCCCGGCGATGACTGCAGCGAGGGAGGCTCATGAATATTAGATGGTGGCACGTGGGCGCTGTTTAATCTCAGCGGCCGTCATTACACTGACAGAATAAATCAATAAATCAATCCATGTGTTGTTATGGAGGATAGACAAGGTTCCCCACTCATGAGAAACCCTCTGGACCTGAGTCAGAACCCTGACCCATCCGGGCCTCAGCAGGGTTGCTGGTTCAGCACCAGTTGCCACGGCGACTGGCGCGTCGTGTCACGGGGGCCTGGCTAACTGTGCTTTGGTAAAATGAGAGCACTCTGGGAAATGGCTTCTCTTCGGGGGTTAATGGGCCGTGGGCGTGTCAGTGATCTACGTATTTCTCCTGTGCGTGAACGTTTCAGATCGTGATCTCACAGGAACCTCTTACACTTTCAGGAACATAAACCTGCCAGGCTGATGATGTCACGTCTCGCTCGCCACGCTCCGGACCCCATATGAGAAGAAAGTGCTGCTGTGGTTCCAGCAGCCCGTCCAGGACATGACGCCTCAATTTATTTGGCTTTAATCACATTTCCAAAGCACCTACGGAGCAAATGAGGCTTTAATGGGATTTCCAGTAAAGTGCCCTGACTTCCTCCACGAGCAGCAAACAGCTTGAAACCAGAGTAGTTTTCTTCTTCATAAAAGAGACTTTGGAATACTTTAGATTCAATTATTTCTTCAACAAAACATTCGAAGAGCATATTTTATGCTTTTTAAATGGCAATGCCTTGAGGCCCTGGCCACGTGCTGCAGCAGACCTGTCTCTAGCCCTAGCCCTAGCCCTAGCCCTAGCCCTAGCTCTAACCCTGGCCACGTGCTGCAGCAAACCTGTCTCTAGCCCTAGCCCTAGCCCTAGCCCTAGCCCTAGCTCTAACCCTGGCCACGTGCTGCTGCAGACCTGTCTCGAACCCTAGCCCTAGCCCTAGCCCTAGCCCTAACCCTAGCCCTAGCCCTAGCCCTGGCCACGTGCTGCTGCAGACCTGTCTCTAACCCTAGCCCTAGCCCTAGCCCTAACCCTAACCCTGGCCACGTGCTGCTGCAGACCTGTCTCTAACCCTAGCCCTAGCCCTAGCCCTAGCCCTAACCCTAACCCTGGCCACGTGCTGCAGCAGACCTGTCTCTAGCCCTAGCCCTAGCCCTAGCCCTAACCCTAGCCCTAACCCGATGTAAATCCATAAGGACAATATCTTGTGATGAGCAGCAGCAGCTGATGAAGCAGCTTTTTACAATGGGAGAAGATGAATATTGAGCTGAGTGAAGTCATCGATAGTTCAGATGATGCTGCGTTGAACTGTGGGAGCAAAGCAGCACCCTGTAACGTGCTGGGCAGCAAAGAGTTAGTTTCAATCTGTGACGGAGCTAAGAAGCCTCCTGCTGGTTCTCAGTGGGTGAGAGCTATATTGAAACAACCCATTGGTGATGTTTCACTGAGCTGGGAGCAGGTATCGATTTCAGGTTGTCCTCTGCCTCATTAGACCGTGGCAGAGCTCGGCCCTGCGACCGTCGATCCATAAATAAGCCGACTACACACAGGCAGGGCAGCCATCTTTGATGTCCCGCAAGGCGCCGTTTGGTAATTAGGATTCCCACTCAGCCACCGTCACAGCCAGGACGCTGATCTGCCTTCAACATGCAAAGCGCTCCCACGGCTTCAGACCAGAGGCCCAGAGACTCCTCAGTTATTTCGTGAGGCAGCAGGTGTCCCCACCCACGCAGAGACAACCTCAACACTTCCTACGGTTCCTGCAAGGATCATCTCCACAGCTCCAGTCACAAACCTGAGGAAACACTGAGTGTTTTTCCTATACAGCGCTAAATATTAACAACGTTTACGATGCCTGCACTCCCTCAGGAGGTCTGCAGCAGCAAGCACCCTGGGAAAACAGGAAAAGCTGTAAAACATGACACGCAGCACGCACGAGGTCGAGTGGCGCGCACCAAGGAGGCGAAGAAAACCAGATCCACCGGATTTCCCTTTAAAATATTCTTTGCTTAAAAGTACACACCCCTCGCGTTGCCTGGGCTCCGGTTCTGACTCATGCTGTCAGCGCCGCCGCCGCCGCTTGATGGACGGAACATCTGTGCAGTTGGGCGCCATAAATAATTCATGGCTGCAGCCCCAATAACTAACTGATCAGTGAGAGAGGCCGAGGCGTCACGCGTGGAGGGAATCAGCTCAGAGGATGCAGAACTAGCCTCACGATCCAGCTCACACTTGGATCCAAGTCATCCCCAGGATGCACAAGCAGAGAGAGAGAGAGAGAGAGAGCAGCTGACGTATTATGTGGAATATTTATTTAGAGCGTGGGATTCATTCTCAAGGAGGCCGACCTTCAAATTATGAAAAAATCTATTAATTGAAATGATTAACCCCAAAGTCCAAAAACAGAACATCTCAGTCTTTAGGAACTGGGGCGAATGGCCACAGCGCAAAGTCCAGACAGAAAGACTCAAGACTGAACATGGTTGGAAAAGGAGGCCGCCGTCTCCTGTCCGACTGCATCTGTGTCCATGTGTCCATGTGTGAGTCTCTGAAACAACAGGCTGACACACAACTAATGACAGGGTCAACAAACTTTGAATGTGAGAATCAGACGCTGCCTTAGCTGTGATCCATGGCTTCAGGCGTTGTTTACACATGCCCGCAGTCTTAATTTGACCATATTTCAGCGCCGGCCTGTCACCTCATTTCAGAACAGGCCTATAAAGCAGCAAAGGTGCTGACACGTGAGAAGAGATACGAGCGGTGGGATTAATCACGTGCCACAGGATGTGAATAAGCAGGGACATAGCTCAGAGAGAGAGAGAGAGGGCAAAGGGGATTTACTGCTCTAACAGGGAACACAGGTGAAGTGGACAGGTCAAAGGCCAAGGCTGGGCCTCCCTCGCTACCTGACTCACTTCACTACACTGAAGAATATTCCTCATTGATTATTAAAAATAAAAATCTTTCAGCCACAGAATGTGAAACCTGCTCAGAAGAAAAAGCTTGAAGCGTGTTGGTACGATCCAAACCTCCAGAGCCAGGATGGTGAAAGGAAACGAGTTCAGTGTGTACAAATATCTGGTGAGTTGCCCCCCAATACTCAGCAGGTGTAAATATAAAGATATATTCAATATAAATGGACAGTTCCAGGGCAAGACACTGAAGCCAGATTGTCCCAGATGGCTGAGCGGGCTGTGCTGACCTTTCACAAAGCGCCCCCACGTGCCTCTGGGTACGAGATCCGAACAATTACACCTGCCTGTGTCGGCAGAACTCATGTAGCCGGTGGCCTTGATGCACACGTGCAGAGAGAGAGAGAGAGAGTCACGCTCAGACCACACGTCACAAGAGTGAGATCTGTTGGACAAGGGGAAGTGATTAGGATCACATAGAGCAGAAAATGAAAGGGGGAGGGGGCTGCACCCGTCGCTGTGAAATTGCTCCTCTCCTCAGTTAATTAAAGCCGGCCCACTGAGTGCGCGGGGAGGGGCCTGCAGTGACCACCGCTGAGTCCAACTCTGTCCTCAAGTGACTGTCTCACAGTTGTGAGGTAGCAGCACAGATGAAATCATCTGGATCATCATGTCTCCACGCCACAGAGGGAACGAGGCCAGCGCGGGACAGATAAGGCCGCTCTTCCTCACGGCGGCGGCGTTTGGGAAGCAGCAGCGTTTCTGATAAGCATGAGAAAACCAAAGCACCGTTTTTTACATGATGGAACACGACGTGTCCGTGGCAACAGCACTGAAACATCTAGGTCAAGACGCAAAGACCTGGACCTAGATTTACCCTGTCCTACATTCCGCCGCTCTGACAAGACAACAAGACGTCATAGAAGACACTCAGATCACAGAATAAATCATGAAATAAACTCGTGGATTAAAAAGACGAGTGTAAGCCGGCACATTCTGTTCCCACAGTTTCTAGAGTCCAACTGAGACGGCCCCCTGTGTCAGTGCGTCCGTGACGTCCCCAGCTGCTCCTGCTGCAGCTTGTTCATTAGCCTCCATGTTGTTTGTGGGCCTGAGCAGTAAAATAATTAACAATGACAAATAACATTCGTGTCCACCGGCTCTTATCCCTCCTCCACAGCTGTGGGGGGGGGGGGGCACAGCAGGAGCGCTAGTGCATTAATTCATAACATGACCTGGCATCCAGGTGAGAAATAGCGGTGTCACCACATGAGTCCACTTTTAGCATCAAGTTGCTGCGTATGCGCTGAGGCAGTGTGACCAGTTGGTGATGAATGGATGAGACTCAAAGCCTGACCGTGCAGCTCTGTCTGGAGACGTCTTGTTACCTGGGGAGCAGACCCCTGATTATGACCTCGGACAACATGTCTGAGACAGATCATCAGACGAGCAGCAACACAGCGTTGGGAAGAGCTGACTTGAGTTTCTGGGTGAACTCGTAACAACACAGACGGGAACGGAAAGACGCAGCAAAAGACAGAAGACGTTGGGGCAGATGGCGTGTGCGTCCAAGGACACTGGATAGGACACGTGGGGATTCCGTACCCATACTGCACCTCGGCTCTGATTCACTGCAACTACTATTTGTCTTTGGAGCGACAGCAACGCCTCCTTGGAAATAAAAATAGAGTTTACTGCTGACTGAGATGCAGTCCAACGCCACTTTGCTCTGGTTTGACTTTTGCTCGTATCAAGTCCAACCATGGCAAGCAGGACGTGTCCTCCCTGTTGATCAGCACAGTTCCTGGCAGGCAGGGCTTCCTTCATTTCTTAACTGATGCTTCCTGGTGTTTACATCCACCATGCCCCGCCCACAGCTCGCACACTCCTTATGAGTGACAGTAATAAAGAGCAGAAAGCTCAGCCAAGACATATAAAAGTAAAATAAGTCTTAACTGTCACGTCAAGTCCGTCAGTGAGTTGCATGAAGCTCCAGAGCAGCAGCTCTTTACGGCATAAACGTGATTCTACTGAATGCCACGGGACCAAGTAACATGCCCTGTGGTGCTGCCCTGCCAGGAGCTGAGAGGCAGAGGGAGGCCTGAACGCCAAGTGACTCTCTTAAGAACATTATTTGTCATAAATTACAGAGAGAGCGGACCTGTGCTCAAGGTCAGCTGTAAAAGTGACAAACCCTCGAGCAGCGGCCGCTCCACCATTGCCAGGACTGGGGGGGGGGGCAGCGCCGGGGGGGGGGGGGGGGGGGGGGGGGGGGGGGGGGGGGGGGGGGGGCTTTAAAAACGGGCCCAGTAAATGACGGTTGGTCTCTTCCAGACGAGGAGAAGAACCGAGGGCAGACAGCTGCTTGGCGGCCTCCACAAAGACTTAAAAGGTTGAAATGATTCATTTGCTCTTGTCTGGTCACGACTGAAAGGTGGCGCCCGGTTTACTGGTCCCTGATGAGCTCACAGTCCATTTACTGTTTAGATGAGGACACAGTCAAAGGGGCAATCATTACCAGTGTGTACACAAGTGACACATCCCCAGGACGACCGGACGCAGAGCAGAACGAGTGACGATGGAAACACTGGGAAAGGAGAACCTTACTGGTCTGAGATTAGTGTGTGTCGATGCTGCGCCACACACCCACACTCATGCACGGTGACGTGTTGGTGTTGGCCAGCTGATGGTCGTCAGCCATCATAGCTCATCTGCCTGCAGGCGATGGTCCGTTTGAGCCGATCGTACAGTGAAACAACAGCCACATGATTTCTGGAGAAAGAGCCTGAGGGATGGTGCACTGACAGCAGATTTGAAAACACTCACTCTGCTCTCAGTTTGACTGGTTGGCGATATAACATTGTGGGGTTAGGTTCAGGCACCCAACTGGAGCTACGCTGCTCCACCATCAATCAGTCGCTCCTTCCGTGCCGTGACTCAGTGGAGGGGGATTCCTGAGGCCTGGGCCCCTTTAGAACTGCTCTGTTAAACATTTAATATCAAATACTGAACTGCCTCCGCACCAACTCCATCCCCGACCCCTCCCGACCCCTCCCGACCACAGAGCAAAGTGCTTTCTTCACCTGCGCTCACACGGCCTCCGAACACGCATGTGGACACAAATTGGGCCTCTCCAGTGAGAGGGAGGGGCTTGGAAATGCCCAACAGCAGCAGACTCTTACTCAGCCACATAAGATCCACACATCAGTTTTTCTACAACTGTAGTTTTTACCCTTTTTTTAAATGTGGATATTGTAGTTGAAAGCCTGGAAAACAGGTAGAAACAGTACGTTGAGGCCAGCAGAGCTCACGGCTCCGTGAAAACTATTATTCGTATTTTACCATTGTTTCTGTGCCACTGCACATCTCTGCTAACTCGGCGTTGCATAATCTCAAAGAGAATATCTTTGCTGGATCCACCCTGCAGCTCAGTGCCAATTATCTCCTTCTTCTCGTCTTTGATCATCCAAACTGAGATGGCGCAACATGACGCCACAGTCAGGTGACGCTCCCGTCTCCTGCGTCTGATCACATCGGCACGCCGGGCGATAAGAGGCGGCAGGGGGAGCTGGGGTCCAGCTGGCGAGGTGGCGATACCTTCAGATTGCTGGAAGCATCAGGCGTGACGCAGGGAGAGATAAACGGGGACGGGGACGCGCGCCAGAGCTGACTGATGCAAACCCATTAGCTAACACAGTCGGCCAGCGCACACCAGGCCGACGCCCCCCCCACCAGAGCCGGGTGTATGAGGGTGTGACTGTTTAAGTCTTCGATTTGCTGTTTGTGTGTTTGGACCTGAACTGGATCAGTTTAAACTCATTTTGTCTCCGTGTTCTCAGTGAGGGTTAGGGTTAGTCTTGGGAGACAGAGACACCTGAGAACATTTGTTAATGCCTGTACAAACAGCTGGCTGTCAACCGATAAGTGAAGAATCATGAAATCATCGGCTCTCAGCTCTTCATCGCTCTTCATCGCTCACGGCGAGGAGGCTGATTCAGCACCATGGACAGCAGCTCAGAAGTCTTTTCCTCTGTGTGTGTGTGTGTGTGTGTGTGTGTGTGTGTGTGTGTTGGTGTCCTCTTGACTCTGGGTTAAAGTCTTAAAAAGGCTTTAAACTGATCCAAAATAAAAGTGATTGGAATCAGCAGAACCTTTCCTGGACTCACTCCTCCAGTCCTCCGACATCTGAGGGTCAAACCCTGTCCTTCTCAGCAGGCGTGAGCCTTTCCAGGACTATTTGGTCAGTGGGTGACTCTGGGTGTTCTCCTCTCACACCGAGGGAGTCAGATGGCAACAGGCTGGCGGGGAGAGCATGATGCAACGCAGCGGCACGTATGTCAGACGAGATGGAAGTCACAGGTGGGCTCATTATGTGGAGCGTGAAGGTGTCGGCCTCATTAAAGCCAAGGCGGCGCGCTGGAGTGGAAAATAATCAAACCGGTGGGACTGGAGGCGTTGGCTGAGCCACACACTGGACACTCCATGAATCATCATCGTCCCCTGATGACCCCTGTGCTGTCTCCTCCCCCAGCACCACAGTTACCATCGGTCCGACATGTCCAACTTGTCCAACTTGTCCAACAGGCATCAGCAGTGCCCCCCCCCCCTGCAAACACAGCTGTTCTGGAATCACCCACAGCATGAATAAATATTTCTCTCCAAATGTCAGCACTTTGACAGACACTGTGTCCAGGGTGCACCATGTCCCACGTCCCCCGAGGTGACACGCTCCTTGTGTTGGGTTTCTTTGATCTTACGACCAAACGACCCTCACAACTGGCTTCACCCTTGTTCTCAAGGTCAGCTCAGCCTCTGTGTGTCGGCTCTGACATCACAATTAATACAAACAAGGACTGTCCGCTCATTAACAACACACACGGGAGGGGCGGAGCCGACGAGGGGCTTGTAATGTATTTCCACGATGGAGGGTCAGCCCTCAGGGATCATGAATCCTGACCGACTTTAGACTGCAGACTTTCTGGAGGCTCTCGCTCACAGCCAAACTCAAGGTGCACTCATCAATATTCTTTCATGAACTGATGAATCCTGCAGCTCTGAAGTTTCACAGCCTCCTGAGTCAGTCAGAACAATCCTCTGTTTATGAAAACAAACTGACCGGGTCAGACAAACCTGACAAACCTGAAAGCGCCTCCAGCTGATGAGAGCGAGCTAAACCAACAAAGACACGTTCCAGCTTCAGCCTCCAGGTCACAAAATGGACGATTCATCCACAGTAGTTTCTCTTCTTTAGTATTTATCTCTACAAGACAAACACACGATGTTGGTTTGTTTCAAGAGTCCAATTCTCAGTGGGGCGTCCACTGAAGATTAAAAGTCTCTGACGTTTCACAGATGTTTGTTGACTTTATTACACGCACAGATTTTTGAACGGGTTTTGCTCACATGTTCAGGGTGACAACAATGTTCGAGTATTTATCTGAAAAACGTAATAATATATCTTAATTATCTGGGGGGGGGGCTCTGTGGCCCGGCCACGCCTCCTTCAGCTCCCACAGGGGCGTCGTGCAGACACACAGTCTCGAGGTGCTTGTTCCGTGTGAGCAAACACAACCTGAAACAAACAGGTTCCAGGCTGATGGGATTTCTCCCTGCTGGCTAATATGCCCCCCCCCCCCCCCCCCCGGGTCAAATTCCCCCCCCCCCCCCCCCCCCAGGTCAACAGAGCAGCACTGAGGCAGAGATACTGAGCAGATAAAACATCTAGGTTACATCCCAGAGGATCGTCTGTACATTTCCACCTCATTCAATCCGATGAGTAAAAACCCAGAGCTGCTGTATGTGAGGCCCTGAGGACCACAGGACCGTCCCCACCTGTGTCTCTGTCCTGGACAGGGTTGCATAATGTTGGATATATATATATATATATGTTTATTTTTTTACTATTGAACATTTCCTGGAGTTATGGTGGAAAGCGGCTCTGCTGTGGATTTCAGAACGCAGCCATTTCTGAGGAGAGAATCACGCTCGACAGATGAATTTTAACGGCGCCCTCTGCTGGAGCCCAGTATAAACCACCTCTGGCTGCAGGTGGTGGTTCTGACTGTCGGACTCAGAGACGCTGCCACGTGGTCAGTTTACGGAAACGCCCACGTTAGAGGCATCGCCATCTGCTCGACGACACAAAAATCAGAATTCTACAATTGAACACCCTAAATGAGATCACGAGTTACATGAGCATGTCCATGCTAGGTGTCACAAAGCGCTGTGTGTCAATCATATGCTGATAGCTCCACCCACAGGCTCCTCAGCTCTAACAAGTCTGTCTGCTTCACAGAGGGAGGAGGAGCCTCGGTGTGTGGTGACTATTGACACAGACAGGATGGCAAGGCCCGCCTCCACACACAGTGGAACCCACTGAACATTAATAGGCATATTTTCCCTGCAGGATGGCTCCAGTGTATTGGGCCTCTGTGGCCTTTGACCCCTGCTTTATTAAAGCCCTTGCAGCGTTTGAAATGTGACTTGAATGCTGAGCTGCAGAAAACTGACCTGAGGAATGAATCCATCAGAGGAGAGGGAAATAAAGTCCAGTCTGTCTCCAAAACCACCGACCGCTCATTCAGGTCTGTGCTTGTCAGACCTCAGACCACAGAAACCAACCCAGCAGCTTGGACCCATCTGTTCAGGACGCAGAGGAGGAGACAGGCAGGACGTGGACGACTAAACCTTCCTGAGCTTGTCAGAGCCGAGGAGGAGGGTCCACGAACTGGAGCTTCAGAACCAGGCAGGGACAAAGCTCCACGCTCTGCCAAAGACCGCGGTTGCTACGGTGACGCTGACAACATCTCTGGTTGATTGCAGCAGATATGAGCGTCAGAAAATGACGCATCGACGGGGCTGTGCCACAAAAGCATCTTGAGAAACAACGAGAAATGAGCATGTCTACTAAAGTTTCAGTGTGTGTGTGTGTGTGTGTATCTGAATAATTCCTGAAGCCAATATGTGCCATAAAGAAACAAACAGGACTGACCCTGGATCAGATCAGAGTGGTGACTCATGTCCAGCCAGTCACTTTAATTACAATTAAAAATTCATCTGACAAAGACACAACACACACACACACGAGAGCACGGGCCAACCCTCACCCTCTCATCGTGGCTCCGCCCCCCCTCGTTCAGCAGGTTCCCAGGTGATAGACAGGCCCATCCATCTAACATCCATCAAGTAAAAAAAAAGAAAACTGATAATCGCTTATAGGAATACTACCCATGGCCTTTCTTTGAACCACAGAACAAATTCAATTGAAACAAGTGTTTTTTTTAGAAAGCCGAGCTGCAGAAGGCGGAGGAGGAGGAGGAGGAGGAGGAAAATAAAGGGGGTGGGGGGGGCATCTAATGAAATGGATCCCAGGACAGCAGCGTGGCTCCGCTGTTGGAGGACGCCGAAATTGCATCAAGCAAATGTGGGGACTGGAGCCCATATGGTTAATGGATGCGGGTTATGGTATTGTTTTGGAAGGCGGTGCAACACGGCGCCCTTCAGCTGCTACAGCGCCACAGAGCGCCACAAATCATCACGGCGGGAGAATAGAACACACTTGATCAGGGAGGAAGAGGAGCCAGGGAGAGGAAGACGAGTCTGTGAATGATGATTACGGTCACCTTCGTAATATATCACCATGACTGGGGTAAGGGCGTCTGTCAGCACAGAGGCCTGACAAATCTCTGCCCCCCCCTCAGTAATTGCTCGCTAAGAAAGAAATGACTCCACGCTGACGGCACCCAGACACGTCCTGGTGAACTCCAGTTAGTGGAGTGATGACGCAGCATCTGAGGTTACCAGGCGCCGGAACCGAGGCTGTGTGGGCGGAGCGTCGAGCCTGACCACTGGACGACTCCAATTAGTGCTCCTGCAGAGGCGAACGTGAGAGAAATGCAACGACCGACGCACCCCAGAGGCTGCTGGAACGCTCCCCTTCACTTTACCAAGTTTCACTGGAGCTGCCAGCCTGCTGGGCCGTGCCGGACCGAGCCAGGCCGGGCCAGGCCGCCTGCCAGGCACGAGGCACGCGGTGCGAGGCTCCATTTGTTACTCCCCGAAGGTCACTGAAGAACATTTTCAGGCCCTTCCTCAATGTCTGCGCCCGCCCACTGGAGTCATTAAGATGAATAGGACAATATGCTGCTCAGAGTGTGTGTGTGACCTCTGGAAGCTTCAGGAACTCTCTGATGAGAGCAGCACTCACACTGTGATGCATGGGCGTCACTGAGGCGGCGCAGCAGGTGAAAGAAGCTGTGGACCCTGAGGTCACGACCTCTGTGGTTTTTCCTGGACAGCCAAATGTCCCAGATCAACATCACCTACTAGACTCAATGACATCAGCATGTAAACAGGAGGAATCAAGAAAATGTAGAAAAACAGCTTGAGTCGCACTGACGGCTACTGGACATGATTCCACGAATGAATACTGACGTCTATTACACTAAGAACAAACAGGAGGACAACACGTGTGTGGATAATGACATGACGTCTGGAGCCAACGGCCACTACTACCTGTCTACTACTACTACTACTACTACTACTACTACAGTAACACGTCGCTGCACAACAAACACTGATCAAAGCTGCTCCACGCTCACTAGTGCACCTGCTATCCTTTGATCCTTTGATCACATGGTCTGACTCAATGAAGCAAGTTGTCTGGGTTACACACTGGACCAAGAGGAGCCGCTGAGGAGGAGCTGAGGAGCAGCTGAGGAGCAGCTGGACCAGAGCAGAGTCATGATGGCAGGAGACACCACCTGGAGGTGGAGGGTGAGGATGACAACATCTGGCCATGGCACCTCCTGCTGCATTAACATGCATGTGTGTCTTTGATCATGAACAGCTGCAGCGGGGGGGGGCTCACCCAAGTTTCTGGACCATGTCACACCATGCACAACACACTGGGCAGCATTCCCCGAACACACCTCGTGCACGAACAGCGCAGTTTACCTGTGCAGCATCCTCAGCGATCCGGCGCCTAGACCCGCGCGGCCGGGGGGGGGAGGAGGAGGAGGAGGAGCCGGGATGCGGCGCGGCTCGGGCAGCTCCTCCACATCGTGCGGGACGACACGACAACACAAGTCAGCGCGCGTGCGGAGTTCCTCTGGAGTGCACGCGGAGCGGAGCAGTGTGCGGCTGCTCGCTGCTGAGGACCGAGCACTGACTGAGGAGGCTGCGCTGGGAGAACCGGGGAGGGCTCCTGGAGGGCGGGGGGAGCAGGAGGAGGAGGAGGATGCGCAAAGATGCTCAGCTCATTGTGAAGGTGGTTCAAAGTTTCTATGGGGGGGGGGGGGGGGGGGGGGGTGGGGGAGGGGGGGGGGGGGGGGGGGGGGGGGGGGGGGGGGGGGGGGGTAAGCTTTAGAGGCAGCCCCTCATCCAGGGCCGGCCCTAGGATTTTGGTGGCCCTAGGTGGTGAATAAACAACTGCATGGAGTGTTGATGCCTCCATCAAGAAGCTGCCATCAGTCAATCACTTTGCTATCTTTGTTGATCCATGAAATATAAAATGTTCCTTTCCTGTCCCATGGGTTAGAGACGGGCGCCAGGTCACTGAGGTCACTGAGGTCACTGAGGTCACTGCAGGGTGTGTTCAGGAGCGTACATCAGTTCAGCCACGTTATCTTCAGAAAATGGATGTGCTTTTTTACAGACGTGTGTGTGTGTGTGTGTGTGTGTGTGTGTGTGTGTGCCTGCTGTCTGCAGATACAGCAATCCCCCCCCCCCCCCCACATTTCCAGAGATCTGGAGATGATGTTATATCATGTTTCTCTTAGTCTGCAATCTCCGGATCAAACAGCAGCCTCTGTGTGTGTGTGTGTGTGTGTGTGCGTGCGTGCGTGCGTGCGTGCGTGCATGTGTGTGTGTGTGTGTGCGTGCGTGTGTGTGTGTGTGTGAGAGAGCCAGGAAGAGATTCAGCATTTCAGCTGACGTCCAACTCGAGTGTGGAATCAAAATGGATTTGGTGTTGTATCAGGTGAGCTCCTGCCCCCCCCCTGGGGGGGCCCCCCCCCCCCCCCCCCCCCCCGGTAAACGCTGCTCGGCGTGCCCGTGCAGGGTCCCGCTGCTCCACGCCACACGCCTGCACGGGCCTCGCCAGATGGTCCAGAGCAGCAAGTTTAAATGATGCAGCCGTCCCAGCAGATTGAGGCTGTCATGTGGAAGACAACTTGGCCTCTTCCCGCTCTGGGAGCCACCGGCGGACGAGGAGACGCTCCCCACGTTACGCAAGTCCACGCTGTTGTCGGCTCAACGTTTGCCGCAGCGATGGCACGACGTCTGTTTTTAGAGCAGATTGCGAGCGTGTTCCGCTTTGGCGGCGAGGGATGAGAGTCATAAATTATTCACCTGATCCAGCTTTTATGTGTGAATGCTAAGCTCACGGCAGCGCTGGCACATCCAGAAACAAGCAGTTAAGCTTTTTAATAGATACACGGCGTCCGCATTAGCTAAGAGCGTGTCCGGCACAATTATGGAAATGACTAAAGTTGGACAGGAAGCGGCGCGGAGCCATAAAACAAAACATTGTCATAAATTTCCTGAAAGACATCATGTGGATCCTTGGATGTTTAATGTGCTTCAATTACCCACACTGGCCATTAGTGATATTAGAGTGAAGCTTTACTGATGGCAGGGGTCACGATCGCCGCCATAATTCAGCCGGATAACTCGCGTCACTTTAACACAGCCATTGACACCGTGAGTACACGCCATTACCAAACACCGCCCTGTGATCTATCTCCGCATTAGCCATGATGTATGCGCCACATTTGCCTCCGCCGCGCGCTCGCCACAGGAGGCTGAGGCGTCGTCAAGGTTGAGGCGATCCGGAGCCGAGCGTGGCGGACGGGGTGTCGGCCACGGTTTGGGTTGCCGTCGCTTTGTGGGCCGGCTCGGTGGCGGAGACGCTAATCCTTTCAAAACAAGATGAAGAAATCCACTTCACACGCAGCGTGTGTGTGTGTGTGTGAGAGCGGCCCATTAATCCAGCCTGGCGCTCTGATCTGTGGCTGAGTGGCGCTCGCCTCCTCAGAATCAGGAAGGAGGCTCCTCCTGTGCAATGGGTCAATGCCCCCCTCTTCAGACGAGGGGCCAGTCCCACTCGAGGGCCTCTTCTCCAGAGGAAAACAAGGTGCTCATGTCCTCCACCAAACGCAGCCAATCTCAGACCCTCCCCCTAATTGCACTTGGGTCAGCTCATTGAATTCAACAGTGCACGTCCACAGTGCACGTGGACTCCCAACAGACAGGACACATCCAGAGCTTCCAGAAAGAAAGAATCAAAGGAGCTGATGCTGAACATTATCAGTCAGAGGATTGATTCTATCATTCATCAATTCAAGGCTTTTTCTTCACCATTGATCAAACGACAGTGATGATAATAATAATGATAAGAAGAACGATGTTATTACTCTATCTGAATTCCATTGTACAGCAAACCCTTTGAAACACTGAAGGGAAAGTCAAAAGTTTTTCAGGACACACATACATGGCGTCCACGTATGGCGTCCACGTACATGGCGTCCACGTAGATGGCGTCCACGTATGGCGTCCACGTACATGGCGTCCACGTACATGGCGTCCACGTACATGGCGTCCACGTAGATGGCGTCCACGTACATGGCGTCCACGTACATGGCGTCCACGTACATGGCGTCCACGTATGGCGTCCACGTATGGCGTCCACGTACATGGCGTCCACGTACATGGCGTCCACGTACATGGCGTCCACGTAGATGCCGGGCTGCGCGTGTCAAACTCCGAGAGGCAGAGAAAGGCGAGGTGGTAAATATTCATGGGCCGGCTGATCCAGAAAGAAAGAATCAAAGGAGCTGATGCTGAACATTATCAGTCAGAGGATTGATTCTATCATTCATCAATTCAAGGCTTTTTCTTCACCATTGATCAAACGACAGTGATGATAATAATAATGATAAGAAGAACGATGTTATTACTCTATCTGAATTCCATTGTACAGCAAACCCTTTGAAACACTGAAGGGAAAGTCAAAAGTTTTTCAGGACACGTAGATGGCGTCCACGTACATGGCGTCCACGTACATGGCGTCCACGTAGATGCCGGGCTGCGCGTGTCAAACTCAGAGAGGCAGAGAAAGGCGAGGTGGTAAATATTCATGGGCCGGCTGACAGCACGCTGTCACTCCATTGATCTCTCACACGTGACGCTCACCTCCATCGTGGGCAGACGTGCCCTTTCTCCCACCGGCTTGATGTCCGCCCCTCCAGCAGAGGCGAGTCCCCGTCTCCGCGTGTCCCCTCAGGAGAGGAGATGAGGAAGAGAAGGCGAGAGCAGCGAGGGCTGAGACTTCACTGGCCTCACAGGAAGTAGACAGACAGCGTGCGTTGGAGGTGCTGAGGCGGCGCCATGACAGCAGAAGCAGGGCAGAAAAAATATGAGGGCTGCTGCCAGTTTGTCCCTAAAAGAAACCATCGTCTAACGAGGACCATTCCAAACAGCCTGGATCTGACCTCTGTTCACACTATTTCACGGATTCGTCCCCTTCGGCCTGACGTGTCCTCAGCGTCTCAGCGTGGGACTGGAGGAGCTCTTTGCTTGAGATGACAAATAAGGATTTTTGCAGGGTGTCATTTTGATGAATGGGTGTCAGTTGCACATTAATAAGAGCTCTGGTGAGTTCAGGTCCTCTGCTCAGTCTGTGTTTCAGGGCCTTTAATAACATGCATGGGTGAAGAAACTTTTTGTTTTTTTAAAGAAAGAAATGTGTTGCTGTCATTTCTTTCTCCTCCTCGCCTCTCTCTGCTATTAGGGAGCAATCAATGGCCAATTGCCTTTTTAATTCCTTCTCTGGGAACTTGGTGAAAGGCAGATACACTTCAAGGTATCTGCCTCCGCTTCCTGCCCCCCCCCAGCAGTGGGTATGAATAATAAAGATAATGTTCGCTGAGTAATGATTTCCCATTTTCTACTTTCTTGTACTCTGTTATTGGTGAGATCCGCACGGCAGTGAGAATTAATTTGCTTTTCACTTAGAGGGGACATTACCATGATTAATTTCAGCATGGAGTGGTGGCAACCAGAGGACTGGGGCAATATGAGCAGTGACATCAATTTGCTCACATGTGAACAGAGCCTGTGAGTGTGGGGTACAAACAAGTATGAGATTACCCTCTCTGTCTTCCCCAATAACGGGAGCAGAGCTGCACGGCCTCTCTGGGCTGGACACGTCACCCTCTTGACAAAGAGACAAACCAGCTCTGTGGGACTGTTATTTTGTGGCTAGAGTGAAAGAGTAAAAGGACTCATCATGGAATCAACGTGGCCTTTAACATGGGCGGGCACAGTAGGCAGAAGAGGACACGTTTATTTTATTTATGTCGAGCGTGATAGAACACCAGAGCTGTAAACAAAGGGGAAGTTTGAAAGCAGCCATGAGAGTCTGGCCTGGCTCACGCTCGCCCTGAGAGGCGTCAAGGTTACTGACCATCTGTTCCACAGTCAACAGACGAGACGGATCAAGATGGATGGCTGGAGTCCAGGTCCCATCCAAGACCGACGAAGACAGATGATTCCGCTCTGGTTTTGGGGACGCTCTGGACCATCTCTCAAGCGGACGGACACTGAAGGACCGTGAGGGCCGCAGACCGGTGTCCTTGGCCGCTGACGGATTACTGACAACGCTTTTCATCAGCTGCTCAGCTGGAGTCATCTCATGCCACCAACGACAAAGAACGATGGCCGCTCCTTGGTGAGGGACGAATGTGACCCAGTGGGCGGAGCCGCATTCTGGAGATGGTGAAAACCGTCGGAAACATGGCGCCAGTTTTCAGTTTGTCATGGCAGCACAAAATTCAGTTTAAAACACCTCATGACCAGGTGGACGACATGACTCTGACTCCTCATTGGCTGCTCACCTGGCACAGCGATGCCGACCCTTGACCAACGCCGACTGTGATGAATGAATAAATCAGCGGCGTTAAAGGAAACACATCTGTCACGCTCCTTTAATGGCACCGGGGCCACGACAGGGCCGTCGTAACAGGGATGGATCGAGCTGAAGCTCGTTTAATGGGCGAGGCAGCAGTCAGTCACATTGTGTGTGTGTGTGTGTGTGTTAGCTTTCGTCACGTCACATGACCTCATGCCAGCTCATCTGATGCATCTAATACTAGAGGAGATGTATGGGAATGAGGGGGGGGGGTTATCAGGGATTAGACGGGTCCGATCAGTCCATTAAGTCCTGAAACGTTTATTTTACCATGAACCCTGAACTTTGTGTTTTCTTATCTGTGAGCCAGAATCATCAAAACTACAAGAAATAAAAGCTTGAAAGATGAGGGCTGGGTCAGACACAAACTACTCAAAGCAAAGAACACGCAGCCACCAGGTTTCTTCATGTGCATGTTAATTAGCACAGATAGAGAGATCAGGCTTTAATTGCTGATGGTGCTGGAAGGTCCAGAGCTCGGTCCAGAGACAGCAAACGCAGCAAAGCCGCCAGTGTTGACAGATGTAGTGAGAAGCACTTTGAGTCCATAACACGACTCAGACGCAACCTTCTGTACGATGCTGACTCACTGTACTTAGGCTTCTCTCCTTCATGTCATAGTGTGCCATGAACACACCACGATGGCTCAACCTTAGGACACTCTGGATATCATTCAGTTCAATGAATCAGGGACTAAAGTCTGGGACAGTGACACTTGGACTAGAACGGTGGCAAGAGCCCAGGCTTTTTACCTCAATGATTCCCATCAGCCATCTGTCCTCACAGATCACGTGACAGCCTAGGAATCCAACAGGATTCATTTAAAGGAGCCAAGTGAACGACTGTCTCAGGTTGGGTCATGACTCCAGGTGAAAGGGCAGCTCTGGGAGGCTGTTGCTGTTTCCAAAAGAACGATCGATCCATCTATTCACCCTGGACCCTAAATCCACTGTCTCACTCATTTACTTTGAAACCAGGGCGATCAGGACCCAAACACCAAACACCTCGCGGTTCTTGAGCTGCTGTTGTGTTCGTCCTTCTCTCATCAAGGACTCTGTGACGTCGCTGGCCACTTAGGGCTCAGCCAATCTCTGCTTTTTGCATATCGCTGAAACATCACTTAACATTTGACCCCCACACTTGAGCTGCACAGCGTTATAAAAGTGACACATATTGCCCACTAAAGGAAATGGGAGCATGAAATGGACCATAAATCCTAACAAGCGCTGCTCTCCCCTGAAACATGCTGATGAGTTCTTCAACTTGGGTCCAAATATTATGACTGGCCCAAGGATGAGCACGAGCCTGCAGCAATCAGCCAGAGTGCTGATCGTTACCGGATTTACTGGATCCACCGACTGCTCACCTGGGGGTCCCCTGGGGGTCGTGGGAGGGGCAGTGGACACGAGTGATGTTCCAGGATGTTTGAATGGAGGCTTATCAACTCTGCTGATAACCTGAGGCTAGTGATGGCGAGTTAAAATGAGAGCAGGTCATCGAGGGTGAACACCAGTCCTGCCCCAGAGTGCTGGAGCAGTCGGATGTCGACCTGAGGCGGCCGGTGGCTGCAAATGGACGCCGGGGGTCTGTGTAAACTCTGCGCAGAGAGATGGATCCTCACGGTCGCGGTGTCTCAGGCGGCCGTCCACGAGACACCTGATCCGAATCCAATCACGCCGGCCGTCTGTGTGTGCTCTCTGCCAACGCGTCGCTCTGTCGACACGAATCTAATGCAGATCCGTCTCAGCCTCCTGTTGGTACGAGACACGTCACAGTCACACTCTACAGCTTCATGTCCCACGGTGGTGTCCATCCTCTCTCCCAACACTGACCAACAAGGCCAAGGAGACTCTGTGTGTGACGGCTGGGTTCTGATGGAAACCTCTGCTCCTCCCCTGCTGACGACTTCAGGTTCCGGCAGAGATAAACGAGGGTCATTTCTCCCTCCCGCTCTCGTCTTATTTGCACGCCGTCTCCCTGCTCGTGTACGGCATGTTAAACACGAGCGTTTTAATCTCACTGTGTGAGGCGTCGTCACTGTGAATGTGCCGTTATTGCCTCTATTACGGAGATGAATGAAGGGGGGGAATGGGCCTGAGGGAAACTCATTGGGCCTCAGTTGTTCATATCTCTGTCAGGGGCCAGATGAGATGCGAATGCCTCGGGTGCACTTGCATCCCACAGTTGAGAGACGAATGTGTGTCATCATCATCATTTATTGCATTAGTGGGACTGGGCTCATCTTCCTCTGCACGTATTTATGTTTTCTCCCCCCGTGACGACAAGACTAACAGAGTGAGTCTGACTTCACGTGAACAGCAGGGATTTATAAACAGTGATGTCAGCAAAACACACACATCCCAGGTTAGTCTAAACTGCAAACACCAAGGAGCTGCATCATCATCATCCATTGGTATCCTGGTGATGAATGAGCCACTCAACGTCCCACCAGCTGATCCTGGGCCCAGTAAACCCAGTTTGTCCTGGATCAAACATACAAAGTGATGAATAGCTGTTCAGCATCCGGTCTGTTTTTAATAACCACGCAGCCACATTTCCATAAACGCAATCTCGCCCAGAACCACACGGCTGTCAGAGGTAATGTCCTCCTGTAACCCTGTAGTCCAGCAGGATGTGAGCATCAACATCATGTCGCCCCCCCCACAAATATAACATTTATAAACAGCCAGTGTCTCCAAGCAAAATAAAATAATCAAACTAGCTCCGCCTCTGCGCTGGAAAGGCAGAATACTACTGAGATCTGAAATACGGAACCTTTATTTTGAAAAAGCCGTGAGCGCTGTGACACGTATGGAAATGCAGAAAAGGCAGAAACGGGGTCAAAGAGGGGAAGCAGTTGGAGGCCCACTGACATGTCAAACATGTGCAGCGCTCAGCGGCGTCAGCGAACCTTTCATCACGACTAAAGGAACGAGATCCAAGAGCCGCCCCCTGCCCTGCTCTCACCGCCATCAGTGCCACAGGTGAGCTCTGAACGCTCCATGTAGGCCAGAGGTCACGCCGTCCCGGCTGAGGGCTCGTGCAGAAAGTAAACCGAGCTGCTGGCGTGGCGCCGACATGAAAGCCACGGATCCAGATGAGACGAGTGACACGACTCGTTAGCGTCGCGCTCGGAGAGAACACAGCCGCCTTTGTTCTAAACTTAGCTCAGCGCCGGTGTCAGACGCGAAGCGGATAAAGGAGCTCGTGACTGCGGTGCCACCTCACTTCCTCATTTCAAGTCTCCAAGGCGCCGGCATGAGACCATTGAACCGTGTTTTTATAAGTTCTGTATCTCACAGTCCACCAACCCACTGTCTGACTTTCTAAGGTGACTTTACACAAGGAGGGAGCGGCTGTGGATACTGCCTCCACCTGGGGAACAATAGAATAAATTCCATCTCTGAAGAATAAGATGTCTCTCATTTAGACTTTAACTTTGTGGAGAACAACAACTCTGACAGCTGGTTCAACAGTTCTGTGCCTGGATCCAAAGGCCTGGACCCAAACGCAGGGTGAAAATGAGCCTGAACAGTCCTTCCTGGGAGAAACCAATGGGGGGGGGGGGACACACAAATATCCAGAAAACCTTGAACAAGAAACAAGGTGAAAAGTCCAAACTCACCCCTGAGGCCGAGTCCTTGTAGGGAAGAGGAGAAATGAGCACCGGTTGTAGACAATCATCAATCAAGGCCCACGCAGACAAAGAGTGCACACAGGAAACCCTGGAAACGCCCCGTCAAAATAAAACAGGAACAGGACACACAACAGACTAACCTAAGGTTGCAAAATGCTTTTTGTTTTTATTTCACCAAACCCTAAAGGCACAGACGTGGGCTCTGTTAGGTCAACACAACACTTCCTGTTTGGCAATTCGTCTTCAAATTAAAAGTCCACATTTCAAAGACTGAGTCAAATTCTGAGCAGAGCCCAAAAAAGACAACTTTCAATGCATGAAATACAACAGCAGATATTTTAATGATGCATCTAAACATGAATACAATTGGTTTTATTAAAGGGGCGTTGGTATATGAACACGTAATATTGTGATATAATACTTTATAACCTCTGTACATTAGCGTCTGCTCTCATACGGCCTTTCCCTGTTCACCCACAGTGAGAGTGCCCCCCCCCCCAACCCCTGACAGAGGGACAGAGGGACAGAGGGAACGTATTTATGTCAGTGGAAGTGGGTGAAACTGGAGTGATCAGGGCAGACACTCACATTTCTATCACTATTATTATTAGCAGGTCAGGAAGTAGCCTGGTCCCAACGCTGCAGGAAGAGCCCTTCACAGCCGTCGTATTAAAGCTCTGAGTGCTCGTGCTTGACTAACGGCACCTGGGGGTGTAATGGCTCGGATGGGGTTGATGACAGAGATTAGTCTCAACAGGAGGCAGCCGTGGTCAAGGAGGAGCTCATCGTCAAATGTCCCGCATTGTACATTTCAACGCCCCTAATGAGGGGCCCCAAAGAGCCACAGAGTGTTATCTCCTCCCTCAGAGGCGCCGCCGGCTCATTGTTCCCGGAGCGGTATACAATTAAACACCTAGAGACTGATTGATTCAGGAAGTAAATGAGCCATGTGTGGCGGCTCCTGAAAACAATCACAGCCAAGAGTCGGAGAACAGTGAAATCTGTGCAAGGTCGGGCCACAAAATTCACCCCGGAGCCCTCTCTACACTTCCTCTCTCATATTTCTGCTTTTGTTCTCAGAACACATGAGGACTATGACACAGGGATGAAGGCCTGTACTGCTCCTTATCTCTCAGACGATAAATAGCAACCACGTCAAGCCGGTTTAAACGTTACAAGAGCAGAAGGTCAGATTCATCGAGGTAAATAAAAAAAATTAAAATTCTTCAAAATTCTGAATTGTCAATGTAAACCGTGTTCAGGCAGGATATTGATAAATGTTGCTCTGAGGAAGAAGAGAAAGCAAAAAACTAAATCTGTGCAATATGAAATGTACATTATTACCAAACAACCAAATAAAATGTTATAAATAAAGTACATGGGAATATGAACTGGGGTGTGAAAACGTGTGAACGACAATATTGCTCATGAAAATTTTGGGGGAGGGGCAACACACGATGACGTCATAAACCGTGAAACAGATTCACACATTTCAGCAAACTGCAAATAACTAGGCTGCTTATTTTCTAATCCTGCTCTCTGCCAGCCTCTCTCCAAGAAGCAGAGGAGCCAGACGTAAATCTGCCGCCCGCAGCGGTGTCAGCGAACGCTGACTCAGCGGCCGGTCGGACAGGAAGCTGGAGGATTAGATGTTGATCCCGGCGACTGAAGAAGAGGAGGAGCGCGTCTGCTCCGTGAGTGAAGACTGGAGGCTCCTGACGTGCACGAGAGAGCACGATGGCTCCACTGGTTCCTCTCAGCTTCCAGCGACACCTTTGAACACCTGCAGCCTCCGTCCAGAGGCCGGAGAGGAGCAGCCTGAGGAACAGGGGAGACGGGAGACAGTATAATTATAATTTCCAACCAGACGTGTCCAGAGTCTCTGCAGCACATGAGTGTAATCTCTCCTCAGTGTCACCGTCTGATTTAGTTTCACCGCTGCTGCAAATCCTGGTGGACCTGAGCGGGTCAGACCCTGCCGGCCCGTGCTTGACCTCGTGGCCTCTGAATAATGCATCATGTCCTGGAGGGCGGGACCAGGAGGATGGATCTGCTTCCACTGACAAGCAGAAATATGTAGCGTCACATCCAGGGGCAGTGGGAGGGGAGTGCGGACGCATCGGCTCCTTGACGGCGTCCCGAGGCCCATAATTCCCCTGGAAATCAAGGGCAACTCCACGGCAATGGATCACATCACTGTTTGCTCATTAGCTGCAGGGAGAATTCAGCCCCGTGTTAACAACCACATCGCCGTGCTCGAGGGCTTTTTTTCCCCAAGACTTGTTTATGCAGCAGACATTTATTGTGCAGATAGACCTGGGGGGGGGTGATCAATCATGAGCCACAGTTAATAAAATTACAGCCCACACTGGCTCGTACAACCCCTTGATTCATCACCTGCTGCCGGTGGCCTGGAAACCTGCAGCCTGACGGAGAAGAGGCACGGAAGGATTTTCACTAGCAAACGCTTTGTGGCGGCAGGGCTTCCCTGAGATGTATGACAGCTGGAAACGAGCGCCGGGCGCTGGAACGAGACGGCGTGCGAGGAGCAGCTGCCGCGGCCCAGGGGTCACCTACAGGAGGGAGGAGCACGTCTGTAACAGCTGACGTGCCATCATCACCAGCATCGCACTGTGGACCCACCCACTCATGGAGCTGCAGGTGTGTCATGAAGTGTGGAGCTCTCTCTGACTCCACCTGAACTCTCTCTCTTAGTTTCACTGCTGCTGCAAATCCCGGCGGACCATCGGGGGGGCAGGGCCCGGACTCTGGCCCCTGAAAGTCATGGGTTAGCTGGTGCACTGGTTCCCCAGCTGTGGGAGCAGTGGGAGCAGTGGGAGGCCACCACCTATCAGAGATGCTGCTCACTCATAGATTTACAATAACACGACTTCAGAACCAACCAAAAACACCCAGTACGTACGCACACACACACACGGAAAGAGAAGCAGCAGAGGACAAGTTTGAAGAAGGACGTAGCGACAGAGCTACAGAGCCTGAACTGAGACGTGAGACAAGGTGAGTGCAGCCTCTATTTACAGTCTCTGACTCCCAGCACCTCCCCTCGCTCCGCGTGGCCGGCTGCTGCACCGCTGCTTTGTTTGCTGCATGTGTGAAGTTGTGCTGCCAAACAAAGAGAGAGAGAGAGAGATGAGCAGGGCCTGGATCAGTTACTGTCGAGCGCCACAGCTCTGCCCGGAGACAGAGGGGGGGGGGGGCGGTGCCATGAATCGATGCGAGGAAAGCAGATGAATAGATTTCCAATTCATGGCAGCTCCTAATGACCTGGACGGCTGAAACTTGAGGTGTCGGACACGGGAATGGACTCACAGATTGGATGATCCACCGTCACTGTGTTCACATCCAGGCACTGATCTCCTCCTGCTCACAGTGGTTTTTTTTCCATTCATTTTTAACTCCCTTGGTAACTCACAGATACTGAGAGTCCAGGAGGTAAAACTAGTGGCAGGCAGATTAAACACACACTCGTCATATTTATGCAGAACACAGACGCTGAAGTGGCCCTGAGTAGCACGCCATATTTATCCCCTCCCAGGCTGTGAAGGCTGTCACAGGGACGGTTATTTAGGTTATGATTTAAAGGCATCCCGGCCTCCTCAGTGAAGCCCCGATACGCGGGAAAAAAGCATCAAAACGGCGGTGAACATCCGTCTGTATTTACCCAGAGGGAGCCGCGGCGCCACGGCTACCCTGACCTTTCTGTTGACACCCCCTAATTTGGTCTGAGAGGTAATTGGGTGCGTGATGGATGTCCTGCTTTTTTATTATGTTGATTCATCTCCTGGATGTTCGACGGCCCGTCAAGATTTTTTTCATACAATTCTCTGTCAGGGGCTCTGTGGCAGCCATCTTTATTTTACGGCTCCAGTCGACGTCTGTGAGACGTTGCCAAAGTCATATTGTTGCAGACATGATATTTATCACTGAAAAGGTGCTTATACAGTCCCTTTGAAATGCATCCATCACCTCAGGGAGCTTTCAAGTTGGACTGGTTCACACTGCAGAGCTGAGCTGGATTAAATGTCTCTTCCCCTCCAGTCAATAAAAAAAAGACTCTCAACAGCATGAAATATTTACCAGTATCAGATACAGAATCCTTTTATATTTAGAGGGGCGCAGGTTTGTCATGACCGGTGCAGCCCGCTGGTTTGAGAAGACCGAAGACAGCCTGCATCATGGGGACATTGACGCTGTGTCTTCACATGTTCTGGAGCAAAGACAATATCAACTCCTTGAGCTCTGCTAATGATCAGTCCCATTTAAAGCAGGGGAGGGGCGAACAGAAGACAGCGTCCAGGTTCCAGCAGGGTGGAAAATGAAGGCTGCCTGAGGAGGTGAGAGCACGCTGGGCTGGGCTGGGCGGGGGTAGCATAGCGACAGGTTTCTCCGTCCGTCAGTCAGCCTCCGTCCTTTGGGACGGCGGGGCGGGGGCCTTCCCCAAGGTTGGACACGGGGCGACGGGAAAGTGACAGGCGAGGACTCTGCTGGAGGAGCAAGTTTCCTGAAACGTCAGTGAGATGCATGGTGCTGCCACGTGCTGTGATGGAGGGTCCAGCCCATCGGTGCAAATGAGCTGCGTTTATTTCTTGCCCCGTCTGACTTATGTGTCATCTCCACGATGGACAGGCAGCTGACCCCCAGCATCAGCTCTGCCAAGGTCAAACCCTCTCATCTTGTCTGGCAGAGGTCAATGGCGGTGAAATGGCTCCAGTGTCCTTCCACACTCACGCAGCAGAAAAATGCCCAGAAATATAAACGGCCAATCTGATTCCAGATTCATGGAAGGTCTCCGTGACCTTTGACCTGTGAGCACTGAACCACTGTATTGTTTTATCTTTGAATCAGATGACTGATGTTTTCATGTTAGAGAGTAAATGCAGTGAATGTTGGTGTGAAATGTAAGATATTATTGCTCCTTTTTGCCAAACAATGTTCAATAAAAATGACCATGTTAAAAACGTATTTGCAGGTACATTTCGTCCGATCGTTTCAAGTGACGGGGAGAGCTGAATGAGAATGTTTTCAACAGTTTCTGAATATGTCTACATGCAAACACACAGGCAGAGACAGGCTGAAGGAAAAAAACAAACCAAACAAGAACACAAATAAATTGGAGGCCAGATGGCAGCACATGAGTCAGCTTGACGACAGCGTTTTATTTTCTCATCCTGGTGTCAGACTGTGTTCAAATGTGAATGAACACGTCTTTGTTTGTGCATCCCTCCGTCTGCTCGTTAGAAGGGAGGAAATATCCCAATGACATCACCACACGAGGACGTGAAGCCAGCCTCATCGACTCTTCATGCTCGTGCCAAGTGCACCTTCAGTTGATATCGGACACTCTGGTCCACACACACACACACACACACACACAGAGGCTTGCGTCAGTCGGCTGGCTTTCTTGTTTAAGCTCCAGTCAAGTGCATCCTTCACGAAAGCCGGAGTTAACCAGGAAGGAGGAGGAGGAGGAGGCGCCCTCTGGCCCCTCGTGAGGAAGCTTCATCTTCTTCCCTGAAAGTCCTTACCCCCCCCGCCCGTCCCTCAGTGGCGCTGACAACAGGTCGTCTGCTGCCACCTGGACGGTCTCCGCCCTGGGCCGGGACAAAGACTGAAATGAAGAAAGGCGCAGGTGACCTTTACACTCAGACGCTCCAGGTGATTTATCACACGTGAGTCTGGTTCTGCTTCCTGTGAGCGAGACGCCGCCGTGCACCTTGTGACTGTTATTCTTGCTGATTTGTAAGGAAAGACAAAGGTGGAAGAAGTCCAGCGCTCTCTGCAGTATTGACGTAAAGAAGAGCAGCTCGCGGGCAATTTGCATCCCGCTCCCCCAGTAATGAATCGTTCCCCGATAGATTCCCTTTTTTATTGTCAATAGCCTTTGAGATATGACTAAAGGCTGCCGGAGTGTTATTTATTCCTGTGGTATTGTCGGAGCCAGTCTCCAGCTGAATGGAGCTGGTGAGAAAAGCTTTTTCAGGCAGAACAAAGCAGGGCATTAATCATTGGTCCTCCGGGCTGCGACAGGGCTCAATGCAAAATCTGTTAGAAGGAATAGTTTGGGAGACCGCGCCAAAGGTCAAGTAGATGGATTAAGTGATAAAAGTCTGATGAGATAGAAGTCGACTTCACAAAAGCAATAACCGGGGTGGAGGCCCCGTCTCCTTGCAACCTTTGCAGAGGTCCTCAGGAGGACAGGTGGGCGGTCCAGTCCAACGTGACCTTCACCAAAGAACCGTGCTGCTCCGAGGTATCTGCGACAAACGAGATCATCCCACAGGTCAGCTGATAAGGTCTTTGATGCTACGAGGGCCTGAAAGAATCCACGAATAGAAACCGTCATCCCAGTCGCGTCAGACAGAGAAGAAGAAGAAGAAGAAGAAGGATTTAAAGTTGGTGATGTGAATGTAGCATCTGAATGCTGACCCCCCCCCCCCACCGCGGCTAAGGGCCGGGTTCATCAGGCGCCATTACTTCCGCTCTGGTTTTCGACTGACAGTGATGCAGCGCCGCTCCAGATGTTGGACACACACGAAGAAGAGACAGAATCATTTGTTGGGATTTATCTCTTGTTGAGCCGCGGGAAATGAATGGCAGCTCTGCTCCGAAGGTTTGTTTGGCCACGTGCTACAACAACACACTGATAGACGTACTACATCCAGTATCACAGACTACTTAAAGCTTCTGTCCTCAAGGGGTTTTACTGATAGACGTGTATTGACTTATTCTGCTGCAGCTGGATTTTATGACACAGACCCTTGGATGTCTCCTCCTCTCAGCCGTTTAGAATCACATGACCCAAAGTCTTAATTCCACTGCTCTCTCCTTTGCATCTGTCCTCTCTCTCGTTCTCCGTCCACGGTCCCTGGACAACATGGCCTCATTAGTTGACTGGTGACCCTCCTAATTTCAGCGTGCGAGCACAGAGCACCCGAGGCCGCCGTCAGCTCGCCAGATGATGAGCGAGAGACTTCCTGTCTTCCTGCCCATACGCACCAAGACACGTCTGCCTCTGTCCTTGAGCAAAGGAACATAAGGCTCAATAAATATTGCATTGCACTAAAGGCCTACCTTGAAACAGAAATCCTCCACCAGATGTTAGTACGCGTTAAATGTTGATGAATCATTCCCACTTGACTTCTTTGTCTTGTTATTATTCCTTTAGTGTGTTTCTACAGCCAGACACATGAAATTCTATCAATTCCATTATTTAATTTGGGGCCAGATCTAGACTGGACTCTCTCTGCTATTCTGTGGTGTTTATTAGTACACAAGATATCCAAGAGGAGAGCCGACACGACAACGGCAGACGTCCAGAAGCTGAGGGGAGAGAGAAGGAGCATGAGTCTGTTAGAGATGTTAGAGATGCCAGGGTGAGCAGGGTCAGCCCAGGAACCCAGGAGTGCACGAGCCTGGCAGCTTGTCATGATTGGGTCACATAGCTTAGCTTAGCTTAGCTTAGCATAGGTCAGCAGCTCAGTCCCCACTTTTCTCCTTCTGCATGTCAGCGCTTTGCTGATTGTTTTCATCTCGTTTTGATGATGTTTATTCATTTTATTTTGGGGACCTTCATTTGTCGTATTTTTCCTTTTCTTCCTTCCTTAGTTAGTGACCAAATCCTTTCTAAATGTTTCAGTTGTCTCCTGCTATGAAGTCATTCAACAAGTAGCTCATTTGTCACGTTAAAAAACGTTTCCTTCCAAAGCCACAGGCAGCTCTTGAATGAGCCATCTAACAGATTTGATCCTGGAAGAAAGTTTGGGAAACGTCCAATGTTGCTGCTGCTTCCTGCTCACTTGGGTCTTGGCTGTTTATTTCATTCCCATCTGCTTTCACTGCACTGGTGCCGGGCTCATTAATTCTACATCTGATGAGCCTTTGAAAAGACAGGTGTGAGCAGCCCCACAGAGCGCCATCCCAGTGCCGCCCGCCTCCCTGGACGGGGTCAGACATGATTTCACGCATCATGTGAAGCTCCTTCCAACGGGAAAAGCCCCTGTGATGTGATGTTTCAGCGCTTGTAACACAAATAAATGAAGTTCATTAAAAATGGAAAGCGTGCGGGGGGATTAGCGAGGGAGCGCCGCTCTGCGCCGGCGGGACCTGGCTGCTTTGGATCAACGCACAAAATGGTGTCAAAGCTGCTAATTGCCCCCAAGTCTGTGTCCCAGAGAGTTGCTCTGAGCGTCCTCCCTGATGCAGACCGGCCTTTTCATATTGTTACAACAAACGTGTATTTATCTGCTTCACAGTTGTCACGCGACCAACTTGACTAGACGACCACAGTCAAAACATCCAGCACGATGGAAGGCATCCAGTCAACGACGGAATTTCTTATGTGGTACGCTTCATGTAATGTTTTTTATTGTCACTTCCCGCTGGTTCCGGCTCGGTGCTGTGAACTCGGGGAAAACAGACGTTCTCGTCCTCGTATCATAACACGGGAGAAAAGGCATGACGAGTCGAATGATTCATCCCATCCAGCCCGAGCCATTTGTCTGTGTCAGAGTTGATGTGACGCTTCCAAACACTTTGCCTAGCCCCCCAACTTTGGCTGTCTCCCGGCCTCCAGAGCCAAATCAATCAAGCTCGCCATGCAGGAAAGAGCCGAAATGAAGAGACAATGAAGTGGAATGAGCGGAAGCAGGATTGATAGCAACAAGAGGGTTTGGGACAGTCCACGCTGCTGAATAGGAGCTATGCAGATAAATGGAGTCAAAGCCACGGAATCATACGCTGGGTTGCTGCCGCTGGGCTGACGGATGATTGGCCATCTTCATTCTGGGCGCTGGAAAGACAAAGGCCTGCTGCGTAACGTCATCAATCATCTCTCCTCTCGTGGAGGTTCTGCCCAAACTCAGGACCTCAGCTGACTCACGTATTAGAAAGGCACCGTATTTCATTTGAATACATATGACGCACAGGAGGAGGATCTGAAACAGATCATCTCCCGTCTGATCACTGAGGCCAGAGGGGGAACACAGGGCAGTCCTCATAGACCTGGACATCTGGACCCATGTCAAAGAGCAGTTGGCAGCGCAGGTGAAAAGAGACGCTCCTGGCCGTTGTTCAGGCTTTAAAACACAAGCATCTGTTGTCAAGTCAATCTTTCTGATTGGTAGAGGCTGACTGGAGAGTTTAGCCAAGATTTGTCTCCGTATGTTAATTGATGATTCTGCTGCCAGCCAGAGGAGACAGTCGTCCCTTAACTCTCAAAGAGACCGAATGCGGAACAGCAAAGAGCTGCCGTGAACTGTCTGAGACCACACACACACACACACACACACACACACGTCCCTTCTGTCCCTGTCCTGTGTTCCTGCTTTTGCTTGTGCATGTAATTAAATATGGAAGGACTGGCGTCAGGTCAGGGCCACTGTGGCGTGGCTAATGAACGCCAGCAGCCCGCGCTCCCTCTTTCATCTCGACCACGAGGCATTTATCGGCGCCTGCCTGTCGCCGTGTGATGAAGACGCGATGGGGGGGGGGGGCAGGAACTCCAGGAACGGGTCCATCCATCTCTGAGAAGAAGCTCCCATGCTGCCCCTCTCCCTGGGCCATCAGAGTGTGAGCGGTGCATCCATCATGTCACCCGACCCCACGCCACAAACATAATTACACTCACTGCTTCAGCCTCCCGCCGCTAAAGTGACCCTGAGGACGTCTTCCTCTTCCAGCCGGCAGGACACGTCCACAGGTCGGCTCCACAAGGACAAAGACAGACAGAGAGCGGGACACTTGGAAAGATCCTTCAGTGCTTCTCAACTTTAAGTCGTTTGGCGTGGAGCCAGAACACGTGCACTTTGACCCAGGTCCTCCTCCTTTCACGTGAGTAACATGTTTCAGAAACGATCGTCAGAACGCGGTCAATCCCACGCCGGCGGCCGTGGACGTGAGAGGGAGACGTCTGCGTGAATAGGGGAATTAACTCAGTGCTCGTAAATATGTCGGCTGCAGGAGGAATTACCCGTCCCGTCCCAAATCTCCTTTTCTCCATGCAAACAAGAGCCATTCACTGGAATCATTCTCCCTAAACCTGTCTCATCCGCTTGTTTCCCCTCTGAGAGGCAATCGCCCGCTGCCTGCCTGTAATTGACGAGCCGTGGGTCTGCAGCGCTGCGTTAGGACACACTCTAGTTATTAGAAAAGGGAGCATTATGCTGGATGGGGAGAAATCCACTTTTTAATGAAGAAAGACAGGTGCTTGTTCCTCCAGGGCTGATGCTGAGCCTCATGTGCAGCTGCGATACTGAAAGGAAGATGGATTCCTCTTCATTATGGAAAGAGTTTATCTCGCTGAAATGTTGTTTTTTTTTTCAAAAGCTTGTGAATATTTCAGTGCAGCCTTCTCCACGGAATTGATGAAGATGCTCCAACGTGTTGCTGCTTGATTACGAGCGTATGAGGTTTACGGCGGCCGTCACTTCCAGCGTGCGTGAGTTATCAGGGCGCACGAGCGAGGCTTTGATTCTCAAAATGGGATTGTTTTTGTCAGAGAGAACAAAACAGGATAAGAACACAACATGAAGTCTAATGTTTAGAGTCCATGTTCATTTCTGAATATATATTATATATATATATATATAAATAATACATATATAAGGTCTCTGCCTCAGTCATCCTCGACAAAGATGTTTCACTCTGTCAGTTTAAAGAATCCTCGCCAGCACCTAACGTCTAATTGCTGGACAGCACCGGCTAAAAGGAAAATGCTTAATTCCCAACAGTGGATTTTAACATGGCTGCTCACAGCGGGCTGGCACCTTCCATCTGCTGAGGTCAGGCCTCTAGACGCCACCATGTGCGCGTGAGCGAGCCGATGGCGTGAGTGAGGGAATCCAGCTGCTGATCTCACGTCAGACTTGATACTTCACAGCCAATCAGTGTCTGAGTGACTGTAAAAGATCCAGCAGACAGAGACACGCTCACACTGAAGACGCCTGATTCCCATCCAAGGCTGTGTCAAGAAAATGAGCAGAGTGGCAGCTCCACCCTGTGGCCACATCGGCACATTACACCTTAACCCTAAATACAGAATATCATGGGGTTTTTGGTATATATATATACACATACTGCGTTATTTAATATTGCCGGTACTGTTACTTGTATTAAAAAGATGTATTTTGTTGTTGAACTGCAATAACTCAAGTAAGAGCTGTGTAACTCAGCTCAACATGCGTTTACTTTACAAACTGGTAGAGCTATTGAATTCTGGGAAAGTTGCATTATCCTCTTGTTTTCTGACATATTCCTACATTCCCCATCCACAAACTCAGGGTTCAAATGTTCAGCTGTAATGAAATAACACTAGCAGGGTCTAGCTAAATATAAATCATTTATTTGTGAGAACAAAAAAAGGATAATCACGTTAAAACACAGCATGACAGATACACACATCTATAAACACTGGCATGGTTCTAATATACAATTAAAGGGACTTCAACCGGAATCAATAAAAGGAGAAAAAAAGGGATAAATGCAGTGTGGCGTAGTTCAGTCACTGAGCCACAGGCCCCCCACACACACACGACTGACAACAAGTGTGTGTCTCCATCCAAGACCTGAACTGAACAATGTGGATTCCAAGTAGCTCATCCGAGTCCCTCTGTTTGTTTTCAAAGACTTCAGCATCGACAGGTTCAACGTGCCGCTAACTGATAGCAAGCACAACTACCAAGAGGATGAAAAATACTCAGCGATACACTTAAAAAACACACTGACGGGACACGGATGAACATACTGAGTCGCACAATATCAGCGGTTTTGCCTTTTTAAGGCATCGCATTCATTGCGAGCAGCACGAGGCGAGTGCTGCCCCCTCACACCCTTTCTGTCTCTGGTTGACACTCAGGAGTTGACAAGGACAATTCAGACCTACTTTTGTGTAGATTTTGGGTGAAAAGCATTTTTAGTCATTTTTAAATTTTGTTTTACAGCAGGAAAAGCAGAGTGTGTTTGAGAAAACACTAACGCGTTCTTCATATCACCTTTGGAATAATGTGCAATGGCCAGACGTAACAAAACAAAGAATTATCGATAATATCAAACAAATGCAGTTTAAAAAACGTTAATGCCACTTGTGAGAGATTTGCTTTTTTTAAAGTCACCAATCATAGTTTCAGTTTGCAAAGATCATGGTGATGACAGACAGGACACTACAGGCCAGTGCTACCACAAAGACGGTACCTGGTTAGCTGGTTAGGATGCTAACCTCAGTAGAAGGAAAGAAGTAATACAAGAGTGAACATTTTCCCCTGACAGCCCTTTGAGGTAAGGAATGAAGTCGTCTTTACGCAACATCCACACTTCTTCCTTTCAGCATTTTTAAACTGCTATTATCTCTGTCCACGCACGCTTGAGGTTTCTGTTGGAACAGGTCATGTGATATGAGCAGGCTGTTGTTTTTAAATCCTCCAGTCATACACCTGCAGGAGCTCCTCGTTACTCGTTACTTTGCATGGTGTGTTCTGTGGTGGGCTGCCAGGAGCACGCACACGTGCACGTCCTGGAATAAACAGCCAAATATCGGCGCCTGCCACTCACCTCAGTGAACGTTAGTCACCCTCTCTCGCAGCCTCCAGGAAGCTCGGCTGCTGAGAACAATGTGAGCTATGCTGAACGCCAGAGGAACAGGTTCATCCAGACGGACAGACTGTGCCGCAAGACGTCTCTTCCATTTAAGGACTCGGACTCAAAGTGCTTTCCTTTGTCACGCGAAGCGAAACCAGGAGTGTCGAAACTGTTGCAGTCACAGTATTCTTGCATATTTAACATTTTGATCATTCAACGGTGTGCAGCGAAGGAATCGTATATATATTACATTTCAGCGTGTTACTCCCGGAACTGTCAGCGGCGTACCTCCATGTTAGTCTGTCCCGGGTTCAGAGGGCGTCCTCGTTGGTTCAGGTGCGCTAATACCGGCTGGCATCGTCATACGAGGTCACATCCATGTCAAAGAAGTCCTCCAGCTTCCACTGCAGGGTCTCAAATGTGGGCCGGTCCTGTTCGTCCCCCTTCCAGCAGTCCATCATGATGTCGTACATGACTTTGGGGCAGTTGGGGGGGCACGGCATGCGGTAGCCCTGGGGAACCTTCTGGACCACTTGGTAGTTGGTCATGGCTGAAACAGGAGCAGAGGGAACATGAACGCTGAGCGGCACTGTCCTTTCTCAATCTTTGTGCTCAGTGAATTGTTTCTCAATCAACTGTAACGAGGAATGAGAGGAGGTACCCGGGTACGGCAACTGGCCAAACGTCATGATCTCATACAGCAAAATCCCAAAGGACCAAACGTCAGACTTGATAGTGAACTTGTTGTCGTTGATGGCCTCTGGAGCGGTCCACTTCACGGGAAACTTTGTGCCCTCCTTGGCTTCATACACACTCTCATTCTCTTTCTAGTAACACAAAGAAATGAGACAACACACATGTGTACACAAGACACTGTGAGGGTGTTTCTGTCATGTGTTGGCTGCATGTGATTCACCATGAAGACCCTGGCTAGGCCAAAGTCAGCCACTTTGCAGATGTTGTTCTCGCCCACGAGGACGTTCCGCGCTGCCAGGTCTCTGTGGATGTAGTTCTGTAACTCCAGGAACGCCATGCCCGCCGCCACCTGTGCAGCCATCTCGATCTGGTCGGAGATGCCTAGCGTGGCGCCTTTATCCTCTGTCACCCAGGAAGAGACGGAATGAGTCAGGAATATGAAGCAAACAAGAGGATGCGTTGACACATGACCTCACATGACCTCATGAAATAACCATCAACTGAACCAGAAGCCATAACGCAGTCAGGGGGCTACAGACTGAGGTCCAAATCCAGGTGTTAAAGGGGATCGACTGAGGTGAGGTGGTGCTAGGGTTAGGGTTAGCAGCTCACAGCCATCTTGTCGTCATTTGACTGCAGTTATGTGTCCTAGCTGTTATCATCTCAGGATTGGTGGTGAATTATGGGTAATGGGGGGGGGGGGGGGGGGGGGGGGGGGGGGGGTCACCTGTCTCTGGCCATCGCTCACACCGCTGTCACATCACGGTGGGACAGGACGGACGGTCACACGTGAGGCTGACGCAAATGAGGTGTTGACTGAAAACCAAGGCTGCACTAAGCAAACGTTTCACAACCACTGCCGCCCATTCCTTTGACTTTCCCATCATGCTCTGCTGCAGCTAATGACCACTTTCTTCAAAGATTTTAGCACAATGGCACCATGCACCAGCTGAGTTATCATAATAAAGTGGAGCTCGTCGCGTGTCCTTATGAACATTCATCCATCAGACACTCTGCTAGTGACACGGCGCCAGGACTGATGCAAAGTTCAGGGACAAGGGTCATAAAGTGTCTTTATTGCCTCCGCCAAACTACAACTTCCTGTTGAACGCGTCCCCTCATAAAGCGTCACTTCCGTGCTCCAGCAGCTTCAGCGGCTCCTCCAACACCACGCTGAGTTTAAAATCCCGCTCAGATTGCACTGGCCTCTCTGGTCTGCTTCCATCTAAACCCAGACGGAAACAGCTGAACATATTCTTCTTAGTAGTATCACCCCCCCCCCCCCCCCCCCCCCCCCCCTCTACACCCCCCCCCCCCCCCCACACACACACACACGTTTTTTATCTGTCTGAGAGAACGGCACCTTCTGCAATTGATTAACCAGTGAATAACGACCCCTCCCACACCTGTTTGTTCAGGTCCTGGCAGAACAACAGAGGCTTTATAGACAGTGTTATCATGGAGCTCCTTGGATTTCATGACATTCACTGTGAATCGTGTTTGTTTATCAAAGCTCAGTGTGCTCGCAGACGCATCTCTAAAAACGTGTCGTACCTATATGGTTAGTACATGTAAACGGATGATGACAAATGAAAAAAATCCATCCAAAGTGTAGAGAAGAGAAAGAGTCTTGACTGGATCTAATTACCCAAGAGACAAAATAATGAGTCGACTCTGAATTCCACAGATCAAAGCCCCACATCACGATGTTAAGGGAAGTTGTAATCCTCTCGACAAACAGCAATGAAAACACAGAGGCAACAGCACCTGAGGTTTTCACTTTCCAAAATGAACTCACCAAGGCTCCTCCGCTCGTCTGCTAACGCATGTGTGTCTAAAGCTTTTAAATGTGAACTGCTTCTCTTTCTCTGGTATTCATCTCTGCACTGACGTGACCTTTTTATCTTGTTTTTATCTTGTTTTATCTTGTGACTCTGATCGTGTTATAAAGTGGCCGAAGCTCGTCATCACAGGCGCGGGTTCAAATCTGTCCGTCTTACTATGGAGGTACTCCAGCAGGCTGCCGTTCTTCATCAGCTCCGTGATGATGTAGATGGGCTCCTCCATGGTGCACACGGCATACAGCTGGATCAGCTTGGCGTGCCGCAGCCTCTTCATGATCTGAGCCTCTCTCAGGAAGTCCTCGGGATCCATGGTGCCTGGAAAAGATGGCGGGATTTTGAGATCTTTTGTGAGAACAGCAACAGCTTGGGTTTGAACGCTAAAGCAGAGAAAGTGAACCGATCTCACGTACCAGGTTTGAGGGTCTTCACCGCGACTGCTGTGGTTTCGTTCCAAATGCCCTCGAAGACTTCCCCAAACTGACCCGCCCCCAGCTTCCTCAGCAGCTTGATGGAGCTGCGATCAATCTCCCACTGGTCCACCGTGTTGTAGGACAAGCCATAAGTCTGTGGCGCCTCCATCTGCGGGGACAAGACGAGTTGACCATTTGTCTTCGTACAGCACCATCGGCTGTGTGTTCACAACACAAGGCTTTACCTTCTTGCACGGCTGAGCCAGACGCACACAGAGGCCGTCGGCCTTTCTGGAGTAATGCTCCACCAGCTCCTTGATTGTTGGAAACATTTTCGTCCTCGACACAAAGTACTGACCAGTGTCCGTTTTTTTCAGCTTGTAGTGCTTCACCTTCCCGCTGTCCAGCACTGGAAGACACATGGACACGTAGTTTCACAAGCAAGACTTGAGTGATGTCAGCGACCTGCTGCACAGTTGCCGCCATTGGTGACCTCTGATGTCATCGTTCTTTACACACACACTCACTGGCGTCTGAATCCAAATCTCATGACAGGACACGCTTCCTACGTCTTCATGTCAACTCTGATTCCGTTTTTATAAGCACAGTTTCAACAATTCATTAATACGATCAAAAACCGACATGAACGCTAACAATTTAACACAGGTGTCTGCCAACTGCAGAGGACGGTCAGTGAACGAGCTGGGGAAGAATGTGGCTGAGAGAGAGATACAGTTGATAGCAGCTGAGGTTTCTATGTATTTAACTAGGTGACCTTCAAACCATCAATCAGTTCATTGAGCGCGTGGAACGAATGAATCCCTGAAGGCTCTGGCCATGACAACATGTCACACTCAAGTGATTCATGGCAAAGAAATGAGGTTAAACCATTTTACAACGCACGTTTGTTCAAACCGTCCGACCACAACTGCGCTCTTCTGTCACCCGTTGTTCATAATTCATCAGGTACATAAAAATCCTTTTGATTAGCTTTGTTTTTATGCTCATGCTGCTATCTATGAACCACCTCACGGCCAGTTTCTGCATGCTTCTAAAAATGTCCTGGGATTTTGGGGAACGTCCTCTGTGGCCTCTGAGGTCGAGCGTCCGTCTGCAGGAGTGGGATGGCGTACGCTAAGACTTAGCTGCTGCTCACCTGAGAGGGACAGCTCTCCTTTCTGGCTCTCACAGTTTCTGATGAGGAAGGCGCCATGACTGTTCCCTTCAGCCAGCAGCATCTTCTCTGCATCCTGCCTCTTGGTGTCTGGAAAATACCACCTGGAGACCAGAAACGGGTCAAGGGAGAGGGTCGAGCAGAATCCCAGACGGATACAGAATATGAACACTAACTAGACAAGCCAACACTTGTTGACCTGGAGAAGGAAAAGATTATTTTCCCCTGATGGAACCAGCTGTGTCACTACACCCTCTGTTGCACCGTCACTCTTCACCCTTGCTCACGTCTGTCTGAAGGATCCAGATGTGACACTGGATTATTCAGAATCAGCCTCACTGCTGCAGTTATCATCACAATCATACGCACACGAAACTATGACAGAAGTCAACCCCGTTGGATGGAGGTGATGATGGTAACGACACAAACAGGAAAAACCAGAGGTGGCTGAGCTGAAACAGGTTGGACTGAGGCGCCGAGCAGCTCCACAATGCACCGCTGGAACAGGTCGGACGTTTCTCTGACTGGCTTTTTCCAACAGATCCACGCTGCCCCCAAAATAAATGGCCCTGCTGGTTCTTGGTTCTACCATCAGCAGATCACAGGCCCTTTATTTCCATTCAAGCATCCATCCAGGAACAGAGACGGGTTTATAGTGCACGAGTTACATTTCTCCCTGGGAATGGTTAACCTGCGATCTTAGGTAATTATTAACCCGTTGAACCCATGATTGAAAACATGAGCGCTGAAGGCCGGCCAGCACATCTCACGGGCTCCATGTTGGAACAGAGGGCCGTGCTCATAGTAATACTAGTACTACAAACTGACATCAAGTGAGGCGTCCTGCTCTGGTTTGGACATGGTCTCCTCTCAGTGAAGAAATCCTGCTCTTCTACAATCAGACAGACATGGGCACATAGATATTTGTCCTGCAATCGGCCGTGTCCTGGCCATGAGTCGTCCCGCCATCCCCACCGTCCCAAAGGTGTCCACGGGACAAACCCTACTCACGGTTCTGCATCGATGCTCTCCACGGGGGCCACGTAGTTGGCGGGGATGTAGCCCTGTTTGTTGACTGACAGGCCGGTGGTGGCTTTGGCAAGCCACCAGTCGCCGGTGCTTTCGCCCAGAGCCTCCAGGATGTCTCCAGCGTGGAAGCTCAGGTCCTCCACGGTACGAGCGGAGTAGTCGTACAGGGCGATGTAACGATCCCCCGACTGCCCCGACTGCCCCGCCTGCCCCGCCGGCGCCCGCAGGCCGATCCGCTCGCCGCCCGGCGCCGCGCTGCTCCCGGCCGCGGGGGTCGCGCTCACGGGCCCGGCTCTGTCCTCAGCCCCGCTCTGCCCCGCATGCTGGCCCGGCTTCGCGAAACACGCCAAGAAGCTCTGCCAGCACGAAGCGAGTCTCTTCTGGAGCTCCATGGCCGCTCAGTGACTGCGGGTGGCTGTGGGGGGAATCCCTGCTCCGCTCATGACACACGCTCCATGGAGAACAGGCCAGGCATCCGGGGCTGAGCGGCGGGGAGGTAGGAGGAAGTGCGTGCGTGCGTGTGCGCGCGGAGTCCATGGGTCAGGCCCCTGTGTGGAAATCACCCGCACCTGCTCAGGAATGGGGAGTGGCCCGCGCGTCACCGTCAAGTGTCCCTGTGTGTGTGTGTGTGTGTGTGTGTGTGAGGACCATGAGGAGACACGACACTCGGTTTTACCTCCACACTCAAGCCTCTGGGGGGTTGCTTCTCCTGGATCTTTGTGCACATGTAAAAGTCACTGAGGAGCAGCAGTGATGACGTCACTCTGTTGTCTTCACCCCAGAGTCCTTTAAATGTAAACATGATATGTTGTCATCAGGAGCAGGTCTGGGAGGGGAGTGAGATGCAATTTGCGACTTCACCACGAGATGTCACCTGACTCTAAACATTGAATCTTTAAACGAGGAATTATTCCATATGAGTGGCCCCTGGTTTAGAAAGAAACGTTGGTCTGATGTTAAATGTGATTATTTCTTCATGCACAAACATTCAAGTGGGTTTTTGCCTCGGTTAAGCTGCACATGCTTCCTTTTTGCACAGTGTCTCTTCACGAGACTTCATTATTATTCATTCATGGACTACATTAGTCTGCACATATTTAGCGTATGTAGTTTTTTGTACAACTTCTAACTGGCTTTCATCTACATCTCATTGTTTATGGGGGAAAAAAATCTGTACTTGTTTGGTTGAGTGTTACATAAGTGTGTTTTTGGAGACTGTGTCAGAAGAATTTCCCCTTGGGGATGAATAAAAGTTCTTTCTATTCTATTCTAGATGGTTTGTCCAAGTGATTGTTCTGAAACCTCAATTCCACACAAAGCTTCGATCAGAGTGTCCTGTGAAGCACTCTGAGAGGTCACCATGACATCTCAGAGGATTATCAGGGGCCCAGTGGCTCCTGAAGGGTTGTATACGGCCCTGAAAAAATCCACGTGCGCATTCCCCAATCCCCGCTGCGCATGTTTACTGATCATTACGGTGTGGATTCACCCCCGGAAGCACTCTCGCCTCTCTGCCGCCTCCTCCTGGCGCACACGGGCCTCCGCTCCTGCCTCCTGCCGGGGAACTTGGTGCCGATCGCCGGTCGGCGCTGAACGGGACGATTCTCTCCGTGCATCGTGAGCGAGGACTGAGCGCGTGCACGGCGCAGCTCCATCCGCTAACTCAGGCGGTGACATTGACTCACGAGCGGCGCGTTGCTGCCGCGCACGACTGGATGAGTGTGTGTGCGTGTGCGTGTGCGTGTGCGTGCAGTAGCGTCCCACAGCTCCAGCCACAATGAGCGAATTCTTCAGCCTGTCGGACTGCGACGTGATCGGCTTCGACCTGGACCACACGCTCTGCCGCTACCATCTGAAGGAGACCTCCAGGGTGAGCGCGCGCGCGTGGGTGTGCGTGATAGCGACGGTCATGCGGGGGCCGCTTCGATCCGCCGCAACACACCAGAATTAAAAATAGCTCCGAGCTGTCGATTGGCCCAGCGGCCGCTCGTCACCTCAGCGGCAGGACGCGTGCTCGCGGGTCAGTCGGTGGTTGCATGTAGACAGATGAGTGCGCGCGCGCGCGTGTTGCCTCTGCAGTGTTGGAATAATCTGTTGTCAGATGCGCCTTCACGCGTCCTCCTGCTTTCATTGTGTATTATACAATATACAACAATATATATATATATATGATATATAACTACTATATTAACTACTACGCGTGCACAGTGAGCAACTCTTGGACCTGTTCACCTGTTTGTTTTGGCTCGTTGTCCAGTGCTTGTTGTTGCTGCTGTGATGAGGCTTACGCCACATCATTGTCGGGCAAACGATTCCATTTCTGACCATAAACCAACTTAGCGAGTCTTCCTCTGGGTCCAGATCCTCCTGGGTCTGCGTCCGCTGGATTGTCGCCCAGATCCAGGACGGCCCTGCTCTCTCACCTCGCTCACTATCCTCCTTCAAGAGTCTGCTCAGGCGTTGTCATGGTTACCAGTTCGTGTGTGAGGTCACCTAGACTTGGACCTTTCACCTCCAAATTCTAGTCAGGGCCAAATGCAGTGACAGTCCCAGCAGGATGGATGGATGAGGACGTCTCTCCCATCATGAAGGACGTTGTCCACAGCAGGTCCAATCATGGCAGGAATAATCCGTCAGAAGGCAAACTGGAAGTGAGGGAATGGAAAACCTAGAGTCCTGGATTCCCCTCCCAGGCCGCAGCGCAGGGGTCCCAGGATCACTGCCCTCAACAACTGGCACATTATCTTGATGCAAGGCAGCTGAAGAAAAAAAAACATGAAATTCCTGATTAAAGTCTCTGATTGTTGGAGAGCAGCCAGGAGGGAAGAGTAAAGGGGAGAGAGAAATACCTGAGGGAGGTGCGAGTGTGTAACGTCAGCAGAGAATGGTGAGAGAATAAATGAAGGGGGAGGAATTTATCTTTTTTTTCAGAAGTTTTCTCCCTGGTCAGAAAAGCATTCATCACTGAAACGAGGAGGAGCTGCAAAACCTCAGTGAAGTGCAAACACAGAACCTCTTCAATGACACTGAGGACACTGTATGTCCCGGATTTATTTTATTCCTGCTTCAGACGTCCACCGGCTGTCCTCTCAGAGCCATGAAGTGAAATATTAAACCTGATGTGGTCAAAGTTTCTTCTGTACACCAGTAAATTACAGCTTGATGAAAGCTTTGCCTCAGATATATCTGATGTATTTTCACATGAACTGTTGTGAACTTAGATTTTTTTTCTCTGTTACTGATGCTGTGAATGAACGAGCAGTCTGATGTAGATCAACTGATCGATTGTGGATACACAGGCCTCCATCAGTGCTAATGTTGGGAGCAGGGGGTGTTGCACTTTGTGTCCACGTGGTTCCAGTCAGGAGTTTTTGGATAACGACATTAAATCATAGTCAGGATTCGATTTAACGAGCTCTGATACGTGTTGAAGAAATAACGTTGACGTTTCCTGTGTGTGCAGCTCATCTATGAGAGCTTCGCCAGGTATCTGGTGGAGCATAAAGGCTACGACAAGGACCTGCTGAACCTAACCCCCGCGACATGGGACTTCTGGTGAGTCGATGTTTGTTTCTCTTTCAGGGATATACAAACGTTTCTCCATGGCTTTGAAATATATAAAGCCTTGGAAGAGCAGCCACAGACACATCAGTGTGTCAAACCTAGTGGAGAGCATTAGGTTTGGATGGATCCCTGACTTTATAACATCCTCATTGTTGCGTCTAGTTTCAAAGGACTCGTGGTGGATCTGGAGGATGGGAACCTTGTGAAGTTGGCTGAAGATGGAACTGTCTTGCGGTAGGATGCTTCTCCCTCTTTAGAAAGGTCCTCACGGTTGTGACCGACCCAGTGGGATGATAGTGCGACTTCTTGTTTGTTCAGAGCGACGCATGGAACCAATGACCTCAGCATAGAAGACATCATCAAACACTATGGTCCTAAAAGGGAGTGGAAGCACTTTAACAGCCTCAATACCTCCTTCACCAGATCTGGTATGTTGTCCTTCTTTTACGCCTGTAGCTGTGTGCTGGCGGCCCGTACGTCGGCCAGTGTTAATGGATTTAATCTGTTTTGGTTTTGCAGCAAAGTACTATTTCTACGACAACTACTTCGATCTACCTGGGGCTCTTCTCTGTGGAAGGGTTGTGGATATGCTACACAAGGTACTCTTCGTATGAAAGTTTCATATTTTGACTTGGAAAAACCTTTTCAAATATTGAATTACGCTCCTGTTCACAGCGAGGAAATGAGGTGAATTCTGACTTCTGGAAGGACATGGTTGCTGCCATTGACCACAATTACAACACCTCTGCATTCAAAGGTATGCACACACACACACACATTTTAGTGTCACCATCGGTCACCACTGGTGTCTTCTTGTCAGCCGCTGCTACTGAAAGGAAGAACAACACAGGGAGGATCTTTGTTTTTCAGACTAGAACTTTTATTCTGTGTATTGATCAGTAAGTGGTACATAACTTAACACATCCAATTAGATAGAAATGCAGTTGAAATTTCTCCTTCTGTGTTTTTTTAATAGTCACAGTACTTGTGAGAATGTTCTCTAAAACATATAATACAACAGTTTTGTTTGTATTTTGGATGTATATTACAGGAAATGTCAAAACAGTCATGAAAAAAACCAAACACAAATAAGACGTACTGTAAATGTTACAGGCAGTTGTCGAGCACCACTTGAGATATCTTCCAATATTGTTTCATGATTCCTAAAATTGCCCAGAAACACACAAGATGAGGGAAATGGGATGAATTTGCACCACATTTTATACATTTTTCGCGAGTACCCACTTAGCAGTCCCCTGTTAGGAATTTGAACACTTTTCATATTTGTAAATATATAAATGAGGCAGTTAAATTTACATCTTGATTTTTTTACTTTCATACATAATCGCAAATTGAAGTGTTGCAAACTGATCTATTTCTCTGAGTTTTTAAATGTTTGTACGTTTTTGAGGTTTACTTGGACTTTGAAATCACGTCGAGGCAATCAAGAACCCAGAGAAAGCGCAGTGAACATTATCTGCCGCAAATATACCATTACTCTCCTCATCGGGGACCTGTACGTAGACTCTGTCGCCGGGATGCAGCAGAACGACAGCGCTGCCTGACATCTGATCCAGGAAGCCCTTGTTGTACTCGTCGTAACTGAAGAGAATTGGCTCCTCGTTTTTGTAGAGAGCCACCAATGCGTTAGCGCCATTGACGTGAACATGATAGCTGAAATAATAGAGGCCGGGGATCTGGCAGGTGAACTCTCCGCTGTTGGGATCGTAATGGTGCTCGCCGTTGTACAGAACCTGGTTGAACTGAATTGGAGTGGCAGCTGCAGGGTAGGCCCTGGTCAAGACAGCACTGAAGGCAGACATGGGTGCCTTCATCATCTCATGAGGCATTACAACCTCATGGGACTTGACTGGCATGCTCTTCTCATGGTGGTAGACCACCTCCCCTGGTTTGCCAGGTGGACCAGGAGGACCAGCTGGGCCTGGAAGACCATCATGACCCCTTGACCCTGGAATTCCAGGTGGACCCTGGGGACCAGAAACACCCTTAGCTGTTAGGCCAGCTGGACCAGGTGGGCCAGGAAGACCTGGATGGCCTTTAAGTCCAGGGGGGCCAACTGGACCAGCGGGACCAGATGGTCCCATGGGTCCTGGCCTTCCGTTCTCCCCACTCTTTCCTGGTGCTCCTGGGGTACCTGGGTGTCCTTTATGTCCTGGTGCACCATTTGAACCAGGGAGTCCTGGAGCACCAGCATGGCCTGCTGAACCCTTTGGACCCTGAGGACCATGGTGACCTGGAAGTCCTGCTGGGCCTACTGCTCCTGGGGTACCTGGTTTTCCAGTGAAACCCTGAGCTCCTTGATCACCTTTGGTTCCTCTTTGGCCAGGGGCACCAACCATACCAATGTCGCCTTTGGGTCCTACTGGGCCTGCCTCACCTTGAAATCCCCTTGCACCTTGTGGACCAGCTGGGCCTATGGAACCTGGAGCACCTGGTTGACCAGTAAAGCCTGTTGGGCCTGGCTCTCCTTTTTGACCAGTGGTTCCAGAAGTACCAGGGGCTCCTCTGGCACCTGGGATTCCAGGTTCACCTGTTTTGCCAACACCTGGCATGCCAGGGGAGCCTGGCTGACCAGCTGGACCTTGTGGACCTTTAGGACCCATAGGTCCAGGCATACCTGGGGTACCATTTTGGCCTGGCTTTCCTGATGCTCCTGTACCTGGAGCTCCAGTGTGACCCTTTGGTCCTGTCATACCCATTGGCCCAGGAGCACCATCTCTTCCAGGCATGCCACTCTTGCCAGGCTCTCCAGGATAGCCAGTGGCACCAGGTTTACCAATTCCATTTTTCCCTGGCATACCAGCTGGCCCCATTGGTCCAACTGGGCCCGGTTGTCCTTGAACACCAGGAACTCCAATACCTCTTTCTCCTTTGGTGCCAGGAATACCAGGGACACCAGGATGTCCCTTCAGGCCAGGCTCTCCTCTTGGTCCCATTGCTCCAGGAATGCCACTTGGTCCAGGTTTTCCAACAGAGGAAAGCCCAGCAGGTCCGGGTGTTCCAGGTGAACCAGGTGCACCTCTGGGCCCCATTTGTCCAGTTGCACCAGGTGCACCCCTGTCACCAGGCATACCAGGGGCACCAGGTTTTCCAGGGCCACCAGGAGTGCCAGGTTTACCTGCTTGAGAGTAGCCAGGGGGTCCAGATGGTCCTGGTGGGCCTTGGGGTCCAGTATGTCCTACACCACTTTTTCCAGGAGGTCCAGGTGGACCCATTGGACCTGGTTCTCCTGGAGGACCTGCAGGACCTTGCGCACCTGCAACGGCTAGAGAAAAAAGGATTATTTTGCTAGTATGATGTACAAGTTGATTGTGTCGCAGGGTGTGTGTGTGTGTGTGTATAGACAGATATATATACATGTGCATACATAGTAGAGAGTTAATCTGTGGTTAATCTGCTCACAAATGTATATCTAGCTCTAGTCAACATAAGAACATGATGCAGATTCAGAAATGACAGCTACAAAGATAAAAGAAGTAAAAAGTAGGTGTGTTGGTCTTATACATAGTATATTACACATAGTAATACACAAACAGAGTTTATATATCATTTGAATGTGTGTGTGTTGACAATACGTGTCAAGTCCCTGATGTGTGAGTAACCAAAGCATTGGGGCTCTACTCCCTTAAAGAACAAACGGGTTCAAAACACTTCCGCCTGTGATGGGGTGGGATGTTTTTTTTCTCACACGCCAGTCGGCCGGCGTGAGACTCAGCACGCCAGCTTCTGTGCATTTCACTTTAATCTGCCAGTCGATACTGCACCCTTTAATTTCCTGCTCTGCCCATGGCCATGGATGTATAGTTAGTGGTGTGCAAGACGTCAACATAAACTTGATGCACTTCCTGCCACATGGCAGAGAGTTCATGAGCAAGGTCACGTGACTGCGTCTGCTCTCTAATGTGGATTTCTTATTTCACTGGAGTTTAATGCTCACAAGTGGACATTTTGCACCATAAGAACAACCCTAGCTTATGAACCAACGCGTGGCAGCGGCGTCTTTGGTTTCTTCTTTTATTGTCTTTCTTTTCATCATGACTTTGACATAAACGGGTGGAACGAGGGGTCACAGGGGTCACAGGGGTTCAGGAGATTGGGAACACTGGGACATTCAACAAGTCGTCTGATCAGACTTTTCTTTTAAATTAATAAAAGTTGCAAAGGAATGAACTCTCATGCTCTCGCACCAGGCACAACAGCATCTGTGGCGAAGTTTCTATTGTCGCCAAAGGAGTTGTGACTCAAACAAATCCAGAAGTGTTGGACTCTTTTTAAATGGGGTTTTTCAGAGGAAACTGGTTTGACAGGGCTGTCATTTCCAAACCTCTCAAGGCTGCGTCTGAATCCCAAGAGGGAATAAATGAGCCAGAACTGGAGGTGACACTGGCCACAGAACCTAGGCCAAGCCTATAGCGCGCTACCACTTCTTCTCAGTGTACTACTACTATCCTCTCTCCTTTTGGTTGAGTGTGAGTGCTCTTTCAGTTTTTTGAAGGAATCGATTTACTGTTGTTTCCCAGCAGCCTGTGCTGTTTTTATCTTTTGTTCATTCTCGTCGTACGGTGTGATGCGGTTTGTTGGGGCGTGCCTGCTACGTGGTCGCAACATCTGTCTTGGAGATTTGTCAAATTGGAGCTTTCATTGTTGACTCGCTGTATGTTTCTTTTTTAACGGCGGAGCGCAGTCAAACCACATCAGAACCTCTTCAAAAACATAGCTGGTGAAAAAGATTCTCAACCATTTAGTGGGGTTATAAAATACAGTGTTAGACCATGACCGCAGCTCCGGTTTGATTTTATGACACATGCAAAAATGACACATCCCTTCTTAAACTATTATTTATCCAGGGCACAAGTGCTCTTTTGCAGCTTGTCCTCACCTCCCTGTTTCATACAGACTGACAGTCCAAGCTCAGTCTTCTGTCCTAGCCTGTGAGACACTGAGGGACCTGCTGGGTGTGCACCTGCACGCAGCTGACGAGGGAGGGGCCTCTGATGATGATGATGATGATGTGTCGTGATGACTTGAATGAACAGTTAATTAGCAGAAAGGCCTCGTTTCTCTTGGTGGAGGTTCACATATTCACATTTGGGAGTCAGGCTAAGGGCGCAATGTCATGACTTTCTAACCATTACTTTTTGGATTCCCTTTCAACATATGAAGTACTTGGAGCTGAATGAAACATGCTACAGACTTCAAGTTAATTCTTAGGATTTGATTATTGGTAACATCTCTGCTGTGCACCTGTCAGCACCGTGAAATACTTTGAATATCATTCAGAGCGCAACTTCAAGTGTCACTTTTTATTCATCTATATTTATCTGAGTATGGCGCTGATGTACTCGGGAAGCAGTGATTTGAGGGATTTTTGAATTTCTTATCCTGCAAATTTACCAATTTACCATCTGATTAACATTTCATTAGGTTGTTATGACTTGATATGAACGATCCCACTCACCATGGCTCTTGACGGGGTAGGGGGTCTTGCTCACTTTGGGCACTTGGTAGTACCTATCAGGGGTTGCCTCGGCCAAAGCCAGGAGGACGAGGAGAACGCTTGTCACCCTCAGATCCATCTTGTGAAGCCAAACCTGCAGAGACAAAATCCACATGTGAGCAGTGATGCTCGACTCTAACAACACTTGAACAAGTTAACCCGTCCATTTCTCATTCCTGGAAGTGATAAAAAATGAGGACATGGTGGCAATGAATGTCTGAGCAGCTGCAGCGGGAGCATCGTAGTCTACTCTCTCGCAGGATAGTTGATGCTGGCCCAGGGTGGACTCGGCCACAGCGCATGGCTCATTACACTTGTAACCGCATCCCTCCCCTCACTGAGCCCGGCTGCAGCACTGGGGATCCCCCCTCCCCCCTCCTCCCCCTACTGCTGCTCTAACCTGAGAACCCGAGAGAATCCATCTTACCGTGAAGGTTTACGCTCCAAAGAAACAGTGGGGGGGTCGGGGAGGCTGCTGTCCCAGTGCCTCGCTGTTATATCCTTGGTTGTGGCGTCTGTCAGTCTGAGTGGCAGCTGCTGCTTCCCAGGGCGCGGGGCTCAAGGTATTTATACTGAAGCGCTCTCCGGCATCATGAAGGGGCTACCTCGCGTGGAAGCCCCTCCCTCCTCTGATGTCATGCTTTAATGATGGGTGCCGTGTCCTCAGGGTGATGGTCCTGCCTTCCCCTCCCTGCTGCTCTGAGCACTCTTCTCTTTCATTTTTATTTCAGCCTACTTTTAGGATTTATCTTTTTTCACATGTTAATTAGTCGAGATTGTTTGTGCACTTTTCCAGGTCTGCCCAGTTTGTTCAGTCCTGCACCTTACACTTCAATCACTGTGTGCACGTTTTATTCATGAGTCAGATTGGTTAAACCGACAGTGCTCCTGTCCTTTTTTTTGGTATTTTTAGCTGCTTAAACATACAGACGCTGTTTTTTCAGTCTGAAGACGTAAAGTAATTGACCAAGTGGCTTGTGACAGGTTGTTTTTCTGGAAAAGTAAAGACTGTGTGTGACCATATTTTCCTCCAGTCTGAAGCCCGTGGTGGACTATATGTACCAGACAACTATTTTCACTCCATTTTGGTTGAACCTGGATTTAAACTCGGCTTTAATTAGTTACTGGAAAGTGTTAGATTCTCTTTTTTAAAACAAACAAACTGAAGATACATTTTGGGGTTTGAAAGACAGCAGCCAGTGCTTCAGATGTATTTCTGAACTTGCCACCAGCTCCATATTAAATGTTAAATGTTGTCCTAAATCGTCGTGATGGCAGCTTTACGTGTGCGGATTGTCTTTGTGATTTTTGTTCACCACAGTTCAGCCTGGAGACACTGGGAGGCAGAAGTGAGGTTTTGCTCCTCTTCCCTGAGAGAAGCTGCAGAGCCGCACACAGCTGAGGACGCTCACGTTTGTCAATGTGTTTTTGAACACTAGCCGGAAAAGATGCTAGAACTAGAACGGCTGCGTTTTCTGAAGAGCATTTAGTGTCGCCATCAGCAGCTGGTGCAACACAACTGACCGACTTTGTGTTAAATTAAGGGACAATCAAAGTATTCATTAGCGGAAACCACTAATTACTGGCCACACGGTGGCGCTATGTCAACAGCTTTTGACAAAATAAAGCACTTTGACCCATCTGCCAAATTTAATGATCGTATCATTAATTTATTATGAAAGATATCCGTAAGCTGCTTAGAACTTTTAATGTCTCATACGGTTTTTTCTATATTATTTTAATAGTTGTCTGGTTTATTTATGCTGTAGCAGACCAGCCGTATTCTTGGTCTCAGTCTGGACAGAACCACAGAGAGTGGGCTCAGTTAATGGAAATATAAAATGAAACGTTCAGACATGTACTACGTTTGATGGCTGAGAGGGAGCCAAATAAATACTCAGAAAAACATCGAAACACTTTCATCATCAAAAAACAAAACGTAACTATAAATAAAGAAAACTGCTAAATAAAATCCGTGTATGTCTTGATGGTTGAATACAAGTTAAAAAAAGAATGATTTAACACACAGTCAATATGAGTCCACTTTGTTTGGGAAGAGCCTTCCCGTCCCTTCCCTCAGGCCATATCTTTTAAACTGCGGCCACAGATGAGCACTCAGTGAGCTGTGGGCATCTTTGGTAAACTCTTTGAATGAAATGACAGAGTATTGTGGGGGGTGGAGTCGACATTTAACAACTTTCTGAGCTGCAGATATGCCACTGCATCTCACTCTGAAAGTGGCTGTGACCGCACTGAGTCCATGGCTGCCTTTTATTTGCCATTTGGATCTTTTTTTTTTTTTGTGTGTGTGTGTCAAAATTAATGCCTCTATATCTAAATGTGGCCACTGGGAGCTTAAATGTAAAGGCTTACTGGGATTCACATGCTGTTTCTGGATACGCTCACGCTGCGCACGGCATCAACGAGTCCCAGTGCAAAAACATGCAATTAGGAGCAGAGACCTATGGGAGAGTGACGGAGCGATATGGAGCCGGTGTCCTGGCGGCGGGGGGGGTGGTGTGACTGGAAGGGGTCTGCTGTAACCATTGTTTTGCCCCTCCGAACATCCTGACACTCCAAGGCTCCTTCAGTGGCTTCAATTAATGGATGGGGGTTGGTCCCCCAACAGCTTTTGGATTCGTGCTGTTTACTCATTCAATGATTAACGGTATCAGGAGCGAGCTGAGGAGTGGGTGTGTTTTTTTACCACAGTGTGTTGTTTCGATTAGCGTGATCAGGTTGGTTTATTCTCGACCACAGACACAGCCTCGCCACAAGGATCTGTTTGTCCTCGTGAGCAGATGAGTTACCCAGTGTTTCAGAACGTATTAATTTTTTACTCTCAGCGGTCGCCTCAGCCAGTGGTCCTTTAAAAATATATATATATGCGTAAAGATCACCGATGCGTGAGAGCATATAAAAGGAAGTATTTTTTTGAGTCATTCTTTGTTGTTTCTGGACGATCTGGTGTCCGTTTGACCCAGAGACGTGAGGATGCCATGGAGCCTGAGAGAAAGGAGAGAATAATTGCAGGTTGATGTACCTATGAGCCAGCGCGCTGGGGAGAGTGGAAAGCAGGAGCTAAAGTTAGAGTGTTTGAACTGGGAAGTGACGGTGGCTCAGATTTTACGTTTTAATAAACCAAATACACCACTAAGAGGCACGTTGAGCTTCATGAATGGAAGGACTGAAGCCGGACCTCCTGGCTGAGAGTTGGCTGCAATTACAAGGACCCAGCGACAAACCCATGGCTGGAGGCTTGACCGACCTGAAGCTCACTGGGCTTCAGAATAGCAACCAAAGGCCTGACAAATGATCACCCAAAAGAGGCATTATAAAATAATGGAGCCGCTGTTCTCAGAGAAACATAATTGAAGCCAGAGACGCAGGTTATATTTTGCTACCAAATCAGATCTTGCTCTCACTTGAGGGTTTATTTCAGGAGCTGCTAATGGCTTACTTTAACGCTGAGTAAGTGCTATAATGACCGGTGCTTTTCTTTTTACTCCACTGGCAGCATGAGCTCGTAGTCAGCAGGTTTAGCCCTGGGGCTGGTTTAATCTCTGCATCCAGCAGCTCTCACTCATCTTTGTCTACAGCATGAGATAATAAGATGTTTTTCAGCCGGCAGTGGAAATACAGACCAACAAATACAGTACAAATATATAGATATATATGTATATGTATATGTATATGTTATATAACAGTTCAGCTGATGAAACAGAGAGCAACATGTAGCCCCATGAGCACGTGGCATTAACGTGTATTTTGTACAAACAGGTTAAAGTGTCAATGCCTCCCGGCTGCACCGAAGACTGACTGTGATCCAATAAGGTCCAAACCCTCACTGTTACTTTCATTACCTGAGGAGGGTTAGTATGGCCGCCCTCTAACCAGAGGGTCAGCGGCAAAAAAAAAAATGCTCGTAAACGGCACGACAGAGAGGTGTGTGTTTGTGTGTGTGTGTGTGTCGACATAAAAAACAAGCCACAACAAATCGGTGATATATTCTTCAGCGATATTCTTGCAGTTTTACAAGCGTTGTACCCGCTGTTTTGGGCTGCTCCACTTGGGAACTAAAGAATATGTTTCAGTGTTTGTGTCAGAGATCCTTCACCTTCCATAAACACTCCCCTGTTAAACTTTTACTATCGTCTCCCGTGGTTCCAACCTTGGGAACGTGTCCCAGTTCTTTGTGGCACGAGTGTGCGTCCAGTTCTTCTTCAAACCGCATTAAAACTTGTGATGTTGCTTCCGTTTTGGTTTTTTTTTCTCAACTTACCCCGATGACTTAATCACTCCTCACATTAATTGCATCGCGGGGCTAGTGGTGTCTTCAACAGCTCCAACACAATTATGTGGAGGTTTTTCTGAAAGGAGCGCTGGTGTTTACCAGAGTTCAAAATAATTATGGAGCACAAAGACAAAAATGGAAGGAATGGTGCTGGCGGCCCCTGCAGACATCGGTATTGATCTTGAGACGGCGTGGAGGCTGAACCTGGGACGCTCGGGAGCAGAATGTGCTGGAATCTCAAGCTGGGGGGGCGGAGCCAAAATGGCCCGTCATGTGACATTATGGTGTGTTTTGGAAAACACTTGGTTCTGTCATCCGAATTTAAAGCAACAAGTTCAAAACATGTTTGTCTGCTCTAAAACGTTCCTGGTCTCCAGAGGTAGGACAACAGGCGCCAGAGCCACGGCGTTCTCCACCAAGCAACAAACGGAATGAGTAGCATGAGCCGATCATGAAGAGCTGGGACAGATGAACATCTGTAACATCAGGTGTAACATCTGCTCAGAGCGTCTGTTCATCACCTACATGGATAAAACTGACCTTGGCTGTGACAGCGCGTCATGGTCTTAATGTAGAGCCGGTTTCCCCCGTACCGTTCACCTGGGTTCAATGTACGCACGATGAATGAAATCTGGCAAACATCTGTATCATTTGCAAGGTATTTTGAAGCCAGTGCTTATCAGCCCTGGTGGCCCGTGTCCTAAATATACGGATCCGTGTGGATTTCCCTCGCCGGGCTGCTCTCCTGGCTCAGGTCTGTTGTTGTTTTTGTCGGTTTGGGTTTTATTTTGGGTGTTGGGCTGGGAAAGATCCCTGAGAACCATTCTTAGTGCAGTGGGAAGAATGCATAAGGAACTTCCAAAGAACCCTAACATCACTCAGTGGAAATGAATAAGGAGCAAGTCATGAATAGTATTTATCTGGCAAGCTGTATAAATATCTCTGTTTTGATTCCTACCACGGCTGATGAGTAGATAGTACATGGAGCTGGACGCAGTGCAAGTATTTTGCCCATTACAGTGGCTCAGTTCCGTGCGTTATTATGAAGGCAAGCTGAATACATGTGTGCATCCCAGAAAAAGCAGCGTCTTGACTTGATAGTTCTGAAGTATTTGACGCGTCTCTGCTCGGCTGCTGCTGGCTTCAGTCAACTTGTGAAGTTGTTTACAGGGCACAGAGTGGCTGTGGAGGAATGATGCTGAGCTCCGGCACCACAGTCTTTCAGATGTGCAACGACATGTAAACAAAGCTTGAAGGTTTCTCGCTCTTCCCAAAATGTGGGGCTTTGTGTTCCCAAAAGTCACCGCCGGACAGTTTTATGGCCCGGTGCAGAGCGCCGGCCTTCGCTGCCTCGTCCCGGTTGTGTTGCACTTCCCGTCTGATCTCTCTCCCAGGACGCCGAGACACGTCTTTATTGTCTTGCCCAATGTTGCAGGCGGAGATAAGGCTGTTTTCAGTTACGCACTTGGGAAGTCATGGGAGGGAGAGAGAGAGGTTCAAAGTCTTTATCACAAATATGACTTTTTCAAACTGGTGCACTCGGTCATTCCCGAGGAGGATTTAAATCCAGCAGAACTGTGAAAACCACCGGCAAGGTGACCTCTAGCCACATTCTCGGAAGCTTTTTCAGGAAGCAGATTAAACCCCATTTTTGGGACGTTGGCTTTGCGCATGTGGCCGATGCCCTTTTGTTGTGTTGCCTGCTCGAATGAGAACCCTCGGTCACAGCTGCTGAGCTGGAAAAGGATTCAGGCTCCAAAATTCTCCTTTCTCTGGTCAAAGATTTAGTTTGGTGAGAGATAAATCCACGGGGACGTTTTAATAGCATTTTGCACGTGTGTCACAGCGTGAGGTCAGCGAATATCTCGGAGGAAAGGTGGAGCGAGCGAAGGAAAGTAATGCCTAATTTTCTCTGCAAATGAAGGGGGGTGCCATGGTGAAGGGACATGTGCACTGGTTTTATGGTAATCCAGCAAATCCAAAATAAGGCAGCTTTAAAGTCAGTAGTTTCATCTCAAACATGGTATTAAGCTGCAAAAATACCGAAATGCTCTCATCAACTCCACCACGTCTCCGACCACTCAATTCACCTCAGCGTCCGCTGCTAAATTAGCTGCTGAATGTGTTTCGCCCCTCTCACTGTGATTGTTTGCAGCTTCCTGCTGATAGAGGCTGTCTGCCCTCTCCAGCCATGAAGCTGCGGTTTGCCGTTTGACTTTCCTCCTGCGCCGTAAAAAACTCTGCAGTGTTTCGGTAGGTTCGCAGCAGCTCCACAGCGCTCAGCCCGACCCGGATTTCTGGATTTGGAATCCTCAACTTGAACGTTCTGCTAGTGTGTTTCTGCTTTGACCTTGGTGAGAAGCCAGCACGTGCCTGTTGACGTAGCAACGGTGTCCATGTTTTTACAGCGTTGTTTACGTTAGGTGATGATGTCATCCATGCCACAAGCCTTTGTCCAAATTAGTCTGGAAGGCTGAGTTCATTAAAAGTCTTTTTATGAATTTAAAACGCCCAAACCAACGGGTTTAAAGATAATGAGCATTTTCTTTATGACTTACACGTGTAGAAGAGGTGGGGGGGGCGTTCACTAATTGAACAGGCAGTGGCTTGATCCCCAATCCTTGAGCAAGGCACTGAACTGGGCTCTGTGTAATTAGAGCAGCGCTATATAAACACACATAGAACATTCATTGTCTCTCAAAGTTTTTGACGTTCACACACAACGCTGGGATGGGACCACCGACCTCTAACGAGAGGACCGTGTGCTCCACAGCTCTCGTTTCCTTTAGGTTCAACTCGCTGACACAACATAGACGTGCAGTCAGTTTACGTGCATCACTCGTTTTCTCTTTCTCTTTATTTGTTGACGTGTGTTGTGAAGATGTTATTCTCATCAGACGGGCCCACGTGATGTGGTCTGATGTTCTCTCTGTTTGGACCTATCTTTTCCTGTTCCCAGGACATCCTGTCTCCGTCCCTGTAAACACGCTCAACATACACAGAGATTTAGGTTCAAGCTAGTTTCATTATCAAATGATTAGTGTGACTGCGGCTGTGAGACCCGAGGTCTAAAGGGTCGGGGCATGTTTTCCACGGCGGTGTCACAGATCAGGGCGGGGACATGCTCTGTTATGTCTGACTGGCTAAATGTCGTTCTGGCGATGCCTGTGCTTTGATCTGGCCGGATAAGCTAAACTTCTGTTTTGCGTGCAACAGTAACAGTGGAGGCAGTGAATAAACAGCTGGAGACACCAAAGACCTTTTTAATAAACACTCAGTTTAATACGTCTTTTATTGGCCTGACTCGCTGCGACTGTGACTACGTTGTATTACACTGTGGTTACATACAGAGAATATTGTATTGTACTGTAAGGACGCAGTACTTCCAGCCCTCGGCACATGGCAGTATTCTCTTCATCTACGCGAGTGAGACAGACTGAACGTACATTGTCCTTCAGAAAGAGACGGTCACGTACTCCATAGTAATACTGACGTTTTTTTAACCCAAACTCTCTGGCCTTTATCTAAAGGTTGAATCAATAAGTGCTGTTCCAGAGTGGTGGTGACTTTTTAGTCTCTTAGTTTTTAGCTCCAGTGTCTCCTCGTCCTCGTCCTCGTGTCTTTGTTGTTGTTGTTTTGAGTCGTTTTTAGTTTTTAAGTATAAATCAGCTTTGATGCCATTAGTGAACATAAGGAAGTGACTGTCCTGTCCTTTGTCTGGAGATGAGCGTCCTCACAAACAAACATTTACAAACGAAGACGTGAGCGCGCTCCCTCCGCTGGGATGGCGCGTGCTGCTCTGACCCGAGACGTGGTCGCTGTGACCACGAGAGGGTTCTATGCTGTGCATCTGCACAGGATGTGTTGGTTGGGTGGTTTTGCACCGGTCTAAAAAAAAGTCTGACTCATGCAGCTTAAAATAAAAAAGAGGGAAAAGACAAAAAGCATTGTTCAAACAAACATCAACCTAAAGCTTGATATATGGAGACATGACTTAGATGCTGCAACAGTAACAGTACGTACTGATTTCACATGTGTCCCGCAGCCAGGGACGAAGCTCCCAGCATGCTCCTGGTGGCCTGCTGGTAATCTGCTGTTTATGGAGATTACACCTTGAGCTGGGAGTGTTAAATCAAACCCGTCCCAACTTGCTCCGGGTTTTACATGTTTTTGATTTCTGTCGTCGGCATAAACACTAATGTTTATAGGAGTTTGGTGTACTTTAATTTGAGCGTCTGAAGCACCTATCACGGTCGTTGCAGGCGAGAATGTAAAATGTGATGAAGCTGTTTTGCCCTGAACTCGTCCTGAGATCAGACCTTGAATGTATGAATCCTGGCTGTTTTCTTAAGATAGCTCAGGCTAAATATAGCTCTGGTTTGGTGTAATGACAGATTTGCTGCGAGGGGGAATGACTGCGACTGGCGTCACTGTCCCCCACAGCGATGTGCACCAGGGTGTCCAAAAACCACTGGATGCTTTCCTCCCGGCTGCCATTGTTCTTGTCTGTCGCCTTTTCGTTCCGCTTCAGTCACAGTTTCTCCACAAAGCAGAATGTCTTTGGATCAGAATCTTTCAGACGACTACGTCTCCCTGACGCCCTCGTATGTCACCTCCTGTCTGCTCCCAACAGGATGTTTAAACACATTCAAAACTGCTCCAGAAATATTTTGAACATTTTGAAGTTAACTTCTGTTTCTGAGTCATTTCATGTCAGGACATGGTGACCCCAAGCCTGAGACCTTCTCAGGACATTCAAGATTGTCCCTCTGTCTGTGTGCACCGTGAGGGACATAATGCAGCAATTTGTGGTCAGTCTGCTAAAAATGGAAAGTCCACAGATCCACGTGGTTCCAACAGGTGCTGGAAAACACTGTGTGTCTGGATTGTCAAGACAGATTATAGCTTTCCTTCAGTGCCATTCCACATAATGAGAAAAAGGATAAATGCCTTGTTATGATGGACGTTATCTCCCGTGCTGATTAACTGGGCGATAAAGAAAACGAACGTGCCTCTGGGTTCTGCCCCCTCATCACTTTTGGTGTGGCTGTTTGTGAAACGCTGCAACTGTTGATTTGTGTATCCTGTCAGGGCGCTTTGATGTGTGAGCGCGTCTCTCCCTGACGCTGGGCAGCTCTCCAGCCGTGCAGGCGCGCCGCCCGGCCGCAGGCCCGCTGGCCCGCTGGCCCGCGGGCCCCTCGGGCCACTTGAGCCTTCAGTTCACAGCCAGAGACTCGGCGAATGCTGAGTGACGTTTTTAAATATGCTCCTTTGTTCCCGTGGATCGATCACGCTCTGCTCTCAGGTGCCAGGTACGAGGTCAGGGGCTGATCTCCAGCCAGCGGCACTCAGTGGGTCAGGCTGTGGATTTCCTCTCTGGCCAAAATAAACAAGTATCTGCAGAATTCATCATTCATTCATCACCAGCTGTGAGGGGGTGAGAGGCGGGGTTCACCCTGGACACGTCTTTGGACTGTGGCTCGGCCTGGGACTCGAACCCTGGACCTTTTGTTGAGGCAGCCTGGTTAGCTGGCTCCTATTGGAGAGTGCAGAGAGGGGAGGGGCGTGGCGTGCACCGCTGCTGGGGGGCATGTGGTCGCAGTTTTAAAGACACTTGTTGCCACTGATTATATTACACTTGGAACCGTTGGGCTTTGAACCGTGGCCATATGTGGTCTGTGGACACAGCACTGGTCACCACTGGGACCACTGGGACCACTTTACTGTTCAGGTTTGATACGTTCCCACGGAGATCTATACCGTTGTGCAGACTGGGGTATTTTGAAGGGGACGAATGGAACCTCTGGTCAGAGGGAGACCCACGCTGACCTCTGACCCCCAGCAGCTGCACAGGCTGCGCTCATATTTATTCCAACAAGTTTGATGCTAATCTATTCAGTGTAAGTTACACACATTTTTAAACACAACAGACAAGCTACACAGAATCAATCTAATGTACTAAGACCTGTGTTCTGCTGAAGTTCACTGGATGCCACACGGCGGGTTGTTGGGTCTAGGGCCGCGTGTGTCAGCTGGGGTCTTGGGTGGTAAACGTTCCCGGTGGAATGAAACAGCTTGTGATCTGTGTTTTTGCTCCACGTTATCTGATCGTTTGAGCGCTGCTTGTTTATCGCCTCACACACACACACACACACACAGAGGGGAGCTCCCTCCCTCCCTCCCTCCCTCCCTGGGACGAGCGGCCTGCCTCTGGGTAATGGGGCTCGGCGTGAGGGGGCCACACGTTGCTGAAGCTCTGTCAACACTCCACTTTGGATGAATGTGTCGTCATCTTCAGGCTGGAGCCTCCTCCTGCACCCTCAGAACCTCCTCGGGAGGCTCCTGTGTTTCACCACCAGGGGGCGCCATGCTCCCACTTTTCAAACTCCTCGAGCCTCCAGCTTGGGCTCGAGCACAGGAAGTGAGGAGCTGAAGTAGTTATGGATCTGTGTGGCTGATTTCAGATCAGATAATCAGGTTCAAACAACTCTGATTTATTGATTTATTTTCTTTCAAATGAAGCTCGGCTCTGTTCGTTCAGGCTGTTAAAGAACTTCCAGTTCACCTTCCTCCTCCATGACTCTGCTGGTTTCTAACAGCCAATTAAAAGGTTGCACGCCGTGTCAGGAGATGTTTAAAACCAATATTTGTATCAGGCTAAAATTGCAACCAAAGAAAAAGGGAATAAAACATGAGCCGCCCATCCCCCGCCTGTAGATGGAGACGTGTGCAAGAGACATGTCAGGAAGAGTCAAGACTCTGAAGGACGACCTCCATGAGCCGTGTTGTACCTCTGAGCTCTAACAGTAACATCACATGTCTCTGCTCAGAGGACGCAGGGACGTACTTCCCCAGTGTGAAGAGGGACCCGGGCCGGTACCTGCAGCCCTGCTCTGACTCGGTCAAGACCTGGCTGCACAACATGAAAAAAGCCGGGAAGGTCCTCCTCCTCATCACCAGCTCTCACAGCGACTACTGCAGGCTCATCTGCGAGCACATCCTGGGGTAAGACTCCCCCCCCTCAGGATTTATAACCTGGTGTGCTCCGGCCGTGCTCTCTCTTTCCCTCTCCCTCCACTCACGACATTCCTCCAGTCCAAGGTGGAATTACCATCATCATCATCATCATCATGTACAGTGTGTACTGAACACATAAACCCGGCTCCTCCAAGTATTCAGAGTATTCACCTTCTCACGCTTTATTGTGTTAAAGATTAGATTGTTTATGCGTGCACCCTGGGTGGTGTCAGCTTGTTTTTGTAGCCCCCCCCCCATGCACTCTGCTTTTTCACTCTGCACGCCGTGCGCTCATTGTTCTTTGTGCGGCCAAGTCGCAGGTCGACTTAAGGCCGCTGTGCTCTGGCCTCCCCCCTCCCTTCCCTCATGATTTCCTGTTAGGCAGCGCTCGCCCCCCTGCCCGCCTGCTGTTTCACCAGCCCCCCCCCCCAGAGAGCAGCCAGAGGCCCAGCTGTGCACCGAGTCATGTTCATATGACTGCGTTACAGGTCAGGGAGGTTGATTAATGCCACGCCCCCATCCTGTCTGATGGGTTTCAGGAGTATTTCAACATTTTTACAAATCTTTCTCCTCTTATCTTTTAGAATAACAACACTTTAATTTCATAGGTGCCAGCAGAGTGAATAACACACAAAGAAGCATGAACATTAAAAGAGGTGACAGACAGTCAGTGGAGCAAACAGAGAAATCTTCATCTCTACGGCCCCTCCTCCTCCAGAGCAAAGCCCCGCCCTGGCAGCTGCAGGCCAGTGGCGGTGTGCGGGGCAGAGGCCTCCGACCACACTCATGATGCCGAGCGTCTCGCTCTTCAGGTGGGCGACCGTGGCGTGCAGGGTTCACGCCGCCTGCAGGATCGGCCCAGATCAGGTGTGACGAAGGCCAGCTCCTCCTCGTGAGGCCCTCGGATCAGCTCTGTTATCTTTCTCTGCAGTTTCTCCATCTGAATGAAGATGGGTGCAACCCTCACTGAGTCACCTCTTGGTAGCTTCCTAAAGCCGCGAGCGTTTTCAAACCAATATGTTTCCAAGACAATAACCTGCAAGGGTCCGATGACTGTCTTCAGACTTAATGAAAAGTAATGCAGCTTTAACCAATAATGAATCTAAATCACAACGTGGACATAAACATGCTCCACCACTTCCTTTGTTTCACTTCTTCCACGCATACCCATCTAATTCTAAATATAACATGAGCACTTTATTAAATTAAAGTCTGAAACTGCTGAAGGCACAATGTAAATATTGGGGCCTTATATACACACCAGAGTGCCCCCCCCCCCCCCCCCCCCCCCCCCCCCCCCCGTGTATGCGCCCCCCCCCCCCCCCCAGCTCCTCCATCTCCACCAGAACTGCGTCATACATCAAAATGATAAGTTAACGTTGTTTATAAAACGTCCTTCCTGTATGGAAGCGTGTTGTGGTTTCCTGTGTGCACCAGCCTCCCGTCCAATCACTGCTTACAGAACTCTGTGTCTCCCCACGTTGTCCCGCCGTTGTCCTTCATGCTCCATGCGTCCAGGGTCACATGACAGAGCTTAATGTGTTTTTTTTTTTTCCTCTGGCCGTCAACAGGAAGGACTTTGAGGAGCTGTTTGATGTCATCATCACAAATGCACTGAAGCCTGGTTTCTTCTCCCTGGTGCCCCAGCAGAGGCCCTTCAGGACCCTGAGTGAGTCCTTCCAGCATCAGCACATTACACAGGAACACACAGTCTTCAGCTGACACGCACCAGCTTGTCAATAAACAGATCAAATCACAGTTTAACAGTGAGGGTCCACTACACAGCTGTGGTGTCATTGTACCACCCCGTTCTAAAGTACACAACAGACGCAGGTTGTTGTGTGTAATGTCGCCTCTAGTTTTGTTTCGTGAGACCTTTCTGTTGCACGTGATTAATTAAAGAAACCTCCAGACCTGTGCAGTAACCCTTGGTTCTTTAAAGCCCCGACACTGAGCTGAGGATGGAACAGCTGCTGGAGTGAGAGCACATCAGCTGTTCCCCCTCAGCTGTCCACGCCACTGCAGCGGCGGCTGGTCCTGACGCTCGCGTTAAAGGTGTGTGTGTGCGTGTGTGTGTGTCTGGGTCTCCCTGCCAGCACTAACACAGGGGATGCATTATGGGAGAGGACGGGATGATCTGCTCTCTGAAATATCCGCCCCTCTCTCTCTGCTTCTCTTTTGCCACGTTGGCAGAAAAAAAGCACCAGTATCTGTTCCCCCGCCCCTGCACACACAGGCCCCTCCTGCTCCGAGCTGGAGCTGTTTTTTTGTTTTCATTTATTGGCAATAAAAGTTTATTTGGAAGAATTTGACACCGTAGCTTTTTGCTGATGAGTATCACTGATGTGTACTACTGGAATATTTTCCACTTCTTACAGCAACCTTCCTCTTTTATGGGCTCCTTCTATGTTTAGTTGATATCTTTTCTCTCTCTGCTTTAGACGTCTTCAAAGGCAGGAAAAATAAAGAGTGCTAACATGTCAGCCTGTGCAGTGCATGCTGGGACATCTTGAGCCCTCCAACAAATGATGTCAAGCCTTAACCTTTGACCTCTCTACAGTGCATTCGCCCTTCAGCTGCACAATGACCCTTCACAGTTAGGACCTTCTGATCAGTGGACCGCTAGCTCCTCCCCCTGAACTTTGACCTGATAAGTGGCTGGGCCCACCCTCAGAGGTCGCGTGTTGGAGGGGTGGAGCCCTGTTCCAAAAGCCAGGCTGCTCAGAGGACTCGGGTTTCGATGTGAAACACACAGAGTGTGTTTGGATGGGGTCACCAGTCACTGAACTGGTGCATGAGTTGATCTCACCATTAAATACAGGAGAAGAAATATTGAAAATATAAATCATAAAAATATTGAAAATAGACGCGGACACATCTTTTATGCAGAAATGTGCATAACATAGTAACTAGTTCCGTTTGAAACGTGCGTCATCACCTGAAAAGAAAAATTATAAAAATAAAACAAGTTCAGGTGCGTGATGATTATTTTATTTTGGCGAGGACGCCACAGGCCGTCTTCAAGGCAGCTGCTGATCTCTGCAGCAGTTTCCACATACCGCTCATTCCTCCCCACGTCCAGTGTCCTCCCAGCTGTTACCTCGTCTCTGTCCCCTCACTGTGGCCTGTCACAATATTGGTAGCAGATTTAACCTCAGCTTGAACCTGCGGCGCCCTTCACCCCTGAGAACACTGCAGCTTTGTCTGAGGAGCTTCTTTAATCCTCCCGCCGCTGTTGTCTCAAACACTCGTCCGTCAGCGCGGAGACGTCTGTCCAGAGGGGCCCGGACACTGACATTGTTTGACCTGCTTCACCACACGCTGCTCTTTCAGACAACATGCGTTTATCACATTTATCTGCAAATCATTTTTTTCTACTACTTCCAAATTAAGGAAGTGAAATCTTGTTGTGGCTAAACTGGAGGCAAAATGCCACCATGCAGAAATCAACGATCCCCGAGGGCGCCTGACTCGTGTGGGCGGAGCAGCTGCGGCGGTCGCAGCGGTTCACGCGGTGCTGACAAACCTCTGGACCCACGTGGCCTGATGTGTTTATTCCCTTCCCTGCAGTGAACGACGTGGAGGAGAAAGAGGGGCTGCCTCTGCTGGACAAGCCGGGCTGGTACTCCCAGGGCAACTGGCCCCACCTCCACGAGCTGCTGAAGACCATGACGGGGAAAGCGGAGCCCAAGGTAGGCCGGCCCCTCGTATATCAGCGGGCGCACGAAGCCAGGCGTCTGGCTGAAGGACATCTCCGCCTCGCTTTGAGGTTGACTCCAGCTCTGGTTTTGGCAGAGTCTGAAAGAGATGAGAGCGTGACGATAACTCGGCTCAGGGAGATTCACACCGGTGTGACGGACGGGAGGAACGTGGCCCCTGGCACCACTGTCCACAGGCCTCCCGTGTGCCAGCTGGCTGGGAGCTCACCAGAGAAACGCGGCTAATCCTCCGTTAGTGAGAGGGATCTAATGGGAGAAAGGGAATATTGAAACCCTCTGAAATATTTTCAGAAAACACAAAAACTGAAAGCAAATATTCAATACATTTCCTATTTAATGAAATCATAATTTCATCAAACAAGGGCATCACTTTAGGAAGGTGACGACATGGAGTAACCCTAGTGATGTGTTTCATGTCATGTTGTTTTTCCATCACTGGTTCGGGGGGGGCTGCCGCGACGTGAGAGTCCACTAGTGCACGTCACTAATTCTACACAAGTCCTGAGATGTCCAATGACCTGTTTTGTTTGAGCTTAGAGTCAGACCTCTATCATATCTAACGAGACAACAAATGGGATGGGACTCAACATAAGGAGCTCAGGACGGGCCCCGGGGCTCTGGGCCTCTGTACTGTGCTGGAATGCAGCCGCTCCGGGTCAGAGTGAGGGGTCTCCACCCACACATGTCAAACACATGTCGGCCGCTGACGGACATCTGAGGTGAAGCATCTGCTCCGAGCGTCTCATGTTCTGTTGTTATCTCCCCTGGGACAATAAGAGGAGTATTAGAACAATCCCTGCCACACCCAACAATACTCGTCATCCTCCCCCTCCCCCTCCCCCTCCCTCCTGCTCAATGCCCCCTCTGTTCCTCGGCCACGTGGAGAAAGCTCCTGTGGAATTCAACCTGTGTGAATCGCTCCGACTGTTTGCACTTTTCTCCACTTTCACCCGAAAGGACTTAATGCAAGTGGTTTGAGTGGCGAAGACGATTCCCCGCTCAGCGCCACTTCATCAAGCTGAAGCCATCTTTGGTTTAAAACGTGAGATTAATGAGCCTCAGCCTGATGTGACTCTGTGTCTTGTATGATCACGTGGCCTCTGTGCTGGAAGCCCAGCTCCCTGTCAGCGTTTACCACAGAGACTCTGGCAGCAATCAGAGGAGCACGGACGTTTTTGGAGGCTCTAGGGAATCAAATGAGATTCCTGCAGCCCCCTCCCCTCCCCTCCCCTCCCCTCCGGGCCGGCCCGCTGTTTGTTTACATGTGGTACGGCGTGTGAGGGGGCGGGAGCTGCAGGCGGCTCCTGGAACGCTGTGAAGACACCTGATCTGTAGAGACCAAGTGTACTATTACTGTCATACTTTCACTTTTTGCCACCTTCCTTTACTCATGTTAATGATAATGATTTATTTTTTTATTCATCAAAGAACTGTGATCAGTGTTGTGTTGCAGTCAGTGACCAAGCCGCCCCCTCTGCCCTCGTCCTTCTACCTGCAGGTCGTCTACTTTGGCGACAGCATGAGGTCAGACATGTTCCCCGCCAGCAGCTTCGGGAAGTGGGAAACGGTGATGATAGTGGAGGAGATGGAGGGGGAGGGGATCCCGAAGAGCGACGCCGCCGTGTCCAACGAGGCCCAAGTGGAGCCGCTGGAGAAAAAGGGAAAGTTTGAGGTAAGTTCCCTGAAGCTTCTTCCTCCTCATTCCATCGTATTTGCATTGGATTGTTGTGCGACTCAAATACAGGTATTATTGTTAGAATCAGTCGTCCTCAACAGTCGTCCGCAGCAGCTTTTTTAATGCAGCGTGTGTGTTATGCAACATGTCCAAATAATTTAGCTGACGTTGTGCAGCGCTCTCATTCCTCTGAAAAGGCGTGTGAAGGTTGTGTCTTATCACATCCTGTTTCCAACGAATGCAGCTCTTCCCTCTATGAAGCCGTACGACTGGTTATGAGTGAGTGAGCGGGGGATTTCTCAGAAATAATGATTCACTGCAGTTCTGGGGAAAAAAAGAGAAAACTTTAAAGCCACTTGAAAGTCTCCCTGTATTCCCTGTGCTCGGGGTACATTCCTACTTCCTCTGCTCAGGCCTGTACTTGCCTCAAAGTGGATTTGAACTCACAGTTACTTTGGTTCATGTGTCAATTTCCTCCACAGGAGCAGGGCATGAAGTCACCGTCTGCTATGTCCAACCAGTGGGGCTCATACTTTGTGGACGCACACAGGAGTGGAGGAGGGGACGAGGAGAGCCAGAAACTGACCTGGTGCTGCCACTGCATTCACAAGTACAGCACCATGGCCATCCCCAGCGTGGAGCACATAGCAGGTAAAGGCTGAGATTTGAACCGAAATAAAATCAACCATCTGCTGGAGCTTTACAAAGAAATGTAAAGCAAAGACGTTCCAGAGTTTTTATAGTCAACCCGTGTCTAACGTGGTAAAATAAAACTAGTTTATTTTGAAAGGGCCTATTGGAGGAATATTATTTAAAAAGGAATTTACAGGAAGTCAAAGCTGTGTGCTGTGTAAAGATGACGTGATCCTGTGGTTCAAAAGCAGCATAGAGAATATATGCTCTTATGTAAAGGGGCCTAAAATAGAGCCTTGAGGGACTCCAAACTATTTGGCCAATCTGGGGCCATGACTGAAACACAAAGCTTTTGTTCTCTGTATAAAGAGAGAACCACTTTTCTGTATGTGTTCCAATGAAATGAGTTGGAGTAAAAGTTGCTGAGGGTTAGGTCCGGACTCTCTGCTCAGTGGATTCATCGATCACGTGGTTTGGTTCCTCACATCGAGGGCAACAGACACACAGAAATACTGACAGAGACAGTCCTTTACTAAAGGCGTAAACTGAGATGTAATGTCATGGAAGACTAACGGGTTAAATAACTGGGGTTCAGATAAATACAGCAGCATGACTTCATGTCTTAGTCGCCGTCCAAAAACTCTTTTAATTTCTTCCACAAGGCCCCAATAATAGTTGTTTGTCAGCGTTTTCCTTTAAACACATGGTTCAAAGAGCATGGGAATCAAATTAATTACATGCAAACGGGGAAAAACTGTCTGAATTTACAATCCCAGCGCTTTGAAAATCAGCCCCCAAGTCCGACACCCTGCCCGTCTCTCAGTTTCGACGCAGAAAACACTCGAGTCAACACAGCGGCCGAACCAGGGCCAGATGTGCAGCCACCTCTGGCTCATGAGGGGCTGTTTTCACACTGGGGTCATTTGTTGTGTCTGAATCTGAAGCAAACTGACCCAGTTGAGCAGAACCGTCTGTTTTCAGGGGTTTCCAGTAAATCTTTCTGAAACGAACCGTCGGTAAACAGCAGCCTTTTCTCTTTAGAGGCAGAAGATCAAACCGTGGTGATTCTCCGGAGCAGCTGTGTGGAACTATGTGTGCTAATAAATCATCGCTCCTACACTCGACTCTCCTGTTTGATCTTTCCAGATCTCCCTCTGGATTACAAGTTCCCCAGGTTTTCTCCTGACAAGCCCTGCACCACCGGCTACTACCCCAGGCCCCCGGATTCCTTGCTGAAGAGGTGCGAGAGTCTGTCATAAAAAAAAGAAAAAAAAAGAAGGGAAAAAGTCAAAAAAAAAAAAAGAAGAAGAAGAAGAAAAGTCCTCCCTCACCCGTATGCCTCAGGAGAGGAATGTGCCTCCATATTTGCCTGTCGTTCCCCACCTGACCCCCGCCGCCGTCTGTGGAGCGCAGGAAGCGTGCACTCCTCACCCAGTCAGAGAAACCATGTGAATGTAAGCCGCAGTATCTCCGTAATAACGTTTCGTGGTTTGGTGTACCGTGTACGTGGAAATAACGACAATAAGTGTGCGTGTGTGTGTCTGCATACAGTAACAAAAAGAGGTGTAGTGTTTTATCGTTCGACGTGTGAAGCCCCCCCCCCGCGTTCTTTTCTATAGCTCATTGTTTTCAAATGCAGATTTTCAAACCCCCCCCATCCCGCCTCAAGTAATTACCTCATAACTGTTATCTACTGTAAGCTGAACCCGGACGGTCGCAGTAATAACGTTTCGTGGTTTGGTGTACCGTGTACGTGGAAATAACGACAATAAGTGTGCGTGTGTGTGTCTGCATACAGTAACAAAAAGAGGTGTAGTGTTTTATCGTTCGACGTGTGAAGCCCCCCCCCCCGCGTTCTTTTCTATAGCTCATTGTTTTCAAATGCAGATTTTCAAACCCCCCCCATCCCGCCTCAAGTAATTACCTCATAACTGTTATCTACTGTAAGCAGAACCCGGACGGTCGCAGTATTTGTCCTTTGAAATCCTTGGGAGTCATCGTGCCAGTATTTCTGAATGACACTCTCATCGTGAAGTCTCTTTTTCACAAATAGTTTCGTATTTGTTTTAGCAACCTGAGGTCACCCCCCCCAACCTGAGGTCCCCCCCCCCCCCCACGTGTCCGTTCTGTGGAAGGTGTTTATCTTCAGGTCGTGTTGGCTGTTTCAAAAAACACAACCCAAGGAAAGAACAATAGTGATACTTGTGGTCCACGAAGACCACGTTAGATGTTCTCCGTCTTCTTTTTGGTGCAGCAGTGACGCGTGACTACTCGTGCTTCGTTTCTTCGCCGTAGCAGACTGACATGTGCGTTAGCCGACGGCTGAATGGTGACTGTCGAGGAACACTTTCAGTTTGGGGACAGATCTGCTTGTTCGTGTCTCAGAAGATTAAACACTGGATCTATCACATTCATTCATGAGTCCATGTGACAGTAGAGTTAGGAATGTGAGCGGAGCTTCTCATGCACTGTCGGGGACAGTAAATTCAATCAAGCTGTGTCAAACTGCACAAGAATCACAAATCAACATCATGTTTCGTGAATTATTCCGTCGAAATGATTGAAAAAAATTAACGTGACTGATATTCCCGTTTCAGGGCAATCTGTCGAATAGCTTCAAAGAAGTAATTCGTTCAAATGTACGAGGCTAGCTGCATAGGCAAGGCGTGACGGAGAAGTTGCTTCCCAACGGCCACTGCCCCCGTCTCCAGTCACAAATCAACAGCTCTTTATTTTGGTCCACACGTGCACACAACCTTCTGACGGCTTCCCAAATGTGGGCGTGTTCCTTGTGGGTGACATCATCTCAGCACAAGCATTGGATCATCAAAGTGATTGTACGCTCCTTTTCTCACGTGCACATTTGCCTTATGTTTTGGTTCGTTTGTGGTCTTAAGTCCTTGGAAACACAGGGAACGTTGAATTCTGTGTTCAAGTGTTGAAGTTCTGTCAATGAAATAAAATGTTCTTCAATTTTCTTAAACGGGGCTTCGTGAGTTCTTCAGAAAAACATCATCAGGGCAGACACAGACAGAGGTCAGGCAGAGGTCAGCGCCCGGGTCCGTCATGTCAGAGACACGATGAGCTGAGCCTCCAGCAGATAGTCTGGTCCCAGAGACAGACATCATCATGGTTGTCCCAGAACACACACACACACTCACAAAACACCAAACTACACAACAGTGAAGCATGGATACATGAAAGAAGTATTGAGTACAATAACAAAGTAATATTCCCCGCCTACACAGGAGTGTCATATTTCATGGCCATCTAGTATGTATGATGTCATTCTGATGTCACAGGTAACCCAGACTATGATGTTGGATCTGAGGTTTTAAAATAACGATAACTTGAGAAGTTCAGTCGATATCTAATTAAATGATCCAATCACTCTCTTTCATACGAGTTAAATGCTCCTCCTTGCTCCTGTGACTCCCTCACCAAGCAGGAGCAGGAGGAGCAGGAGCAGACCTGTTATTGGAGTGAATTCATGTTTCACTTTTGGGTGAACTATCCCTTTAATGTACCATATTTCATGAAAGCCAGGTTGGGCTGAGTGCAGTGTGTTCCCCTCTTATACGTTGTATACAGTAGTATATATATACTACTGCTCTGAACCAATACATGTACTTTATTATAACAATCACAAGCAGATCTTTGTCAGCAGCTTTAATTCCCTGAGTGTGTGTGTGTGTGTGTGAATTCATTAGGTCTCCTTTAAGCCTCTCTCCCCCTGCTGCAGCCCCTCCTCACTCTCCTGCATGACCCTCCCTCCCTCCCTCTCCCTCTCTCTCTCTCTCTCCTTCCCCACACATTCTTACCCTCCTCTCTCTCTCTCTCTCTCTCTCTCTCACACACACACACTTTACTTTCTCTGCCTCCTCTCTCCCTCTCTCCCTCTCTCTTCCTGCCGTCGCCGTGAAGACATGAGCGCAGCGCGGACGGGGACGCGGATCAGTGACAGGTAACGTGAACGTGTCTTCTTAGCTGTTTGCGCGGCCCCGACAGGAACAGATCGATCAGCGATGGAGGGATTATTGAGCTGATCGGGTGGAGGAGAGGTGTGTGTGTGTGGGTGTGTGTGTGTGTGTGTGTGTGGGGGGGCTCTGACAGGAAGGTGCACAACATTTTTATTTTGTTGTAAACAGAACAGGCAGAGTGAGTCAGACTGAGACAAAGACATTTAGAACTTTTCTTTTCTGTTGTGACAACTTGTTTTTTCCCAGTGTGCCTCAGTGTCTCCATGCCGACCCTTGATTCTCAGCAATAGGATTAAAGAGGTTTACGTTATTCATCGTGACATTCTTAGTATTTCTCCAACGTATATGAAACTGTGTTTCTCAGGGGAATGAGCAGGTTTCACCGTAGCAAAGTGGGACCATGTCAAGGTAAAATGGGAGGTATTTTATTTCCTGTTCGAGCAAACAGATTCAGCTTCCAAAGGTTGTGTTGACAGTTTCCACATCGAGCCCCGTGAATGTGACGCCTCCTCGGGTCAAATCTCAGAATTGACAGCAGGCGTCAAACGCAGCCCAAAGTGCACGCGATGGCTCCCGTCTAGACGGCGTTGGAACGGCCACCAAATGGTTTTCCACCAGGCCTCTTCCAGCAGCTCCACTAAGGTCATGGAATGTAGCCTGGTGTTCAGGTCCTGCAGTAACGGCCCGTTTATGACCTGCGGCTCTGCTCGTCTGGACATCTGGGCGTGCGTGGCCGGACTTGTCGCTCAGCAGCTCCTGAGAGGTGGACGTGAGGCGGCAGAGGGGGAGCGGGGTTGATCTGAACGTCCTGCGATGCTGTTCGACTGCTCCGTATGGAAAGCCTGCATCATCAGGGCTGCAGCTGTATCTCATTATTCCAGGAATGCTGGGTAAAAAAAACAACCCTCGTGCAGAATATGTGCTGGCTGTCTCAAAATGCGTCTCTTCCCCCTCTGTCTCAGCTGAGCTCCTTTGGCGATGCCACAGTCTCCCCTCTGATGACATGATGAGGACCTACACCCGCGGGGCCCCGACAGTCTTCTTCCTAAGTCTCCTGTGGCCCCTGCTCGCCGCGGCGGAGGTGGACCCCAGCGGGGGAATCCCCTTCATGGGAGGCAACTATGACGGGCACCCCATGCTGTACTTCGGCCGGGGGAACGTGGAGGAGCTGCAGTACGCGGCGGCGGGGACCCACCGGGACATGGCGAGGAGGATTCGGGAGGCCGGGGAGACGATGCTGGAGCACCGGGAGGAGTACCTGCCGCCCTGGAGCCCGGCCGAGTTCGGCGCCCGCTGGAACGAGGTGTACGGGAACAACCTGGGGGTGCTGTCCATGTTCTGCCTGCTGTACCCTCACAGGGCCGGGGCCCTGGACCTGGCCAAGGACTACATGGAGAGGATGGCGGCTCAGCCTAGTTGGTAGATTTACTGTCTTTCATTATTTCATCCTCTTCTGTGTGAAATCTGTCCTTTTCTTGCTTTCTCCCAGGATCCTTAAAAGGCCTTGAACTCATGGATCTAAACACAAAGCCTGTGGGAACCTCAGATCCTCCAAAGAGTTTAATTGTGGGGTGAAGGTAGTTGTTTTTGCTCGTCACTGCTTGGTGGTGAAGCTACGATACAATCTGTTGCAACATTGATGACATGAATCTAATTCATCATCATTTCTTGGATCAAACTGAGATGTGATGAAGACGTCGGTCTTCCTGTCTCTCTCTGGTGGAGATGCGGTTCAGTCTGAAAGTTCTGTGCACAGGAAATATGTTTTGCAGCTGTGTGCAGAACATGCCCCCCCACCCCCCCATGAAAGGAAATGGAATGTTCAGATGTGAGCTGAGCAACAGACAGCGACTGAGTCCACTTTGTTTAATTTATAGTTGTGTAAACCGAAGATCCATCGTGTTGGAGATGTCTGGACACGGCTGCAACTCAATCAGTGAAGGTTTTAGACATATGCAGTACATCTGTCGATTTAAATTGTAGTTCAATGTGTTTTTTAACTTTCAACACTCTGGCTTAAATTGAAATATTTACAAAAGTAAAGCGGCAGCGTTGTTTGTACCTCGAGGAGTCAAGAAGTCAGCAGACTCTTTTGAGCTGAACGTTGGCGTTCTCTCAGCTCGATGAAGCTCAGTGAACATTAGTTCTGGCTGAGGAGTGGATTAGAGCCATTCACGTTGTCCTCGGCTCTAAAAGAGGGAGGGGCTCAGAAATGATGCTCGGCGGATATTTGCATCCGGCGTGGGTATCCGTGGTAACCTCTCCCTGTTCATTGACCTCCAGTCGCATTCTCAGGAGAATTCACCCTCAGCCCTCATTGTCTGATGTTGGAAATATTAAGTAAGTAATAATAATAATAATAAGTGAAGATTGTTGTGCAGCCACAGTCAACATTTCCACATACTGATCCTTCATGTGACTAAATATTAAATATAAATATTCAGGAGATAGTTTTGAATTCAAACTCTTAAAGGGTAATGCTGATTCCTGCCTCTTTGTTCTCAGTTGAGAGTGTTGTTTACACATTGTCATGTTCTCACGTTGAAAGAACAAAAACATGTGTTGGTAGACTTGAATTCCACGGTTTTGTCTCAGCTGATCAGAGACAGAATTAATCTCAGTGACAGCAACGTATTTAGAAACTTGAGCAGCACAGCTTCCTCTTAGAAACGGAAGCTGAATTAATCGGCAATAAAGCCACAGCTGGTGTGTTGTTGTTTATAAACCTCTGCTGACCTTTTATCACGCTATCACAGTATCACATACTTCCTGACAAGTTTCTTTCCTTCCTGTAGTTTTGGTGAGCTGCTCTTCATATATTTCAGAGTTGAGCAGCTTAATCCTTTTCTTTTTTCTGTGCGCCTGCTGTGTGCCCCCCCCCCATGAGGGGAGGGGATTTTCCAGCGCGCTCATTATGCGGTATTATGCATTTCTCACAGAATCCGTTGGTGCGCCGCCGCAGCGCAGAAAGGAGAAGCCGCCGAGCATGTGTTCTCACGTCTTGTGAACACACTGAGTTTTCTCCTCGGCCGCACTTTTATTATGGTCACCGAGCCTCTGAGGGCCTCCAGGAATCAGTCGGCTGTGGTCTTCACACCCGTCAATTACGTCTGCAGCCACTCCACTAACCATGTTCCAATGGGCCACAAACTCACTGCAGTCAGGTGGTGTGTTCTCCTGCTTAAGCTGCCTGTGATTTAGTCCCAGGTTGTCTTTAGCTCCATGCTTGGACTAGGAACTCTGCTGTGTGCAGAGCAGCTCTGACTGAGCCCTTGGATGAGTTGTACATAAAAATGAGAAAAAACCCAGCCGTCTGCAGGACACATGGCAGTAAGGGAAGAATTTAGCAAATCACAAAGTAAAATAAAAAACATCAAGATGAGAATGGTGATTTGGATCCTGTACGATCACCTCATTCTCTCTGTCCTGCGCCTTTGATCTTGTACTTTACCACTTGCTATTTGAGCTTGTCTTTGTTCTTGTGACTTGCCTCCTCTTCTTAGTTTTAGCAGAAATGCAAACATTTTCTGCCTGATGCTTTTAATCCAGTTTGAGAAGAGTTTAGAGAAACAGATAACTCCCTCACACCTCCAGTAGGCTCACCACCCGCAGGAAGTCTCAGGTTACTGGTGCAAAGTGATTTTGGGTGCAGTCGTGCTACCCCCGCGACCCGGTAACGGATAAGCGGTTGGAAAATGACACGACATGACATGACATAACTCCCTCATTGTCTCAGTGAGTGAGAGCACTATCCCTGAACTCATCTGGGCACCCAAATGAGCACTTGCTGCTGCAGGCCTGGTTTGGTGGGATAACTCTTTCAGATGATGAATCATGTGGAGAAATGAAGATCTGTCCCGACAGGCTTCCAGTGATCTGTTTACCCAGCATGCCAGAGCAGCCCCAGGCTGCCGCAGTGCAAAGGGATGGGAAACACTGCAGTGACATCAGGAACAAGTCAGGATGTCATGTCTTTTTCAGGTTTGACTGAAGCCTATAATGTAGACAGAACCTTAGGGTTCCTTACGTTGAAACATGGCTGTGACTAGAACTCTTGTATTGACACTTTGAGACGTGGGGCTCAATCGTCTGTAAGAATCCTAAATTACAAGACAGTTGTATCTGTCTTCATGCATCAAACATGACTCATGATCCCAAAAGTGAAGCCAAATGCCCTGTGCTGCCCCCTGGTGGAGGGCTGCAGTGTAGCTGCTTAACTCCACCTCCGGCAGGTTCGCAGGTGGAGCCTGCTCAGGATTCTGAAAGGTTTAGTTTAATTTTTTACAGTGTGTGAGATGTGCGCATCGACAGCTGAGACTCTTCGTTGGTCCAGTAATTAGCTCAGCCCATCGCTACAAACACCCGCCACCCCCGCGCGATTCAACAGACCTTTTCTTGAACCTTGTAAAAGCGAAGCGAACACATTCATGGGGAATTTACTGGCAGTGTCTCTTCATGTTCATGGCAGCTGCCGTTGTTTGAACCCTGAGACGAAAATGAATCATTGCATGCGACGCTCTCAGCTTCTCTTAGCCAGATGCTAACACGGCGGCGGATACTAATTTAAGTGACAGTGCAGCGAGCAAACCGCACGATCGCGTTTCGTTTTCCATAAACACTGCGCTGACAGCAGGAATCCAGGGATCGGCGTCGACGCTGCGGATGAGGTCATGACTGAGTCGCGGTGCACGTGTCGGAGGGAAACGCTCAGTGAGCACATCTGAACTTGGTTTCTCCTGAATTCAATCAAGCAGCGGGATCGGAGAGGCAGCGCTCTCAGGTCCCCGTGCACGTGCTGCACTCCTCGTCCTCCTGTTCTCCATCTCTTTACTGCCGCAGCTGGATTCATGGCGTAAAAGGCAACTTAGCACCTACTTTTTGCTCTCACCGTGAATAGTGCAGTTTTACAGCTGTGTTACGGGCCAATTAAAAGCCTCTGCATGATTTTAAGAGGCAGAATTCACACATGCTGCAGTGTTTTTAACATCCACGTGTGTGTGTGTGTTGCAGGCTGGTCAAAGACGCCCCCTGGGACGAGGTTCCTCTGGCGCACTCGTTGGTCGGCTTCGCCACCGCTTACGACTTCCTGTACGAGTACTTGAACAAGGGCCAGCAGGAGCGATTCCTGCAGGTGATCGGCAACGCGTCGCGCCTGATGTACGAGAAGTCGTACGTCCGAGGCTGGGGCTTCCAGTACCTGCACAACCATCAGCCCACCAACTGCGTGGCTCTGCTCACGGGGAGCCTGGTCTACATGACACAAGGTGAGTGGTCAGAGACATCCCATGTTGTCCCGTGTGTCCCCGAAGCGCCAGTTTCTCTCATAAAAACTCTATCGTTCATTGTCTTGAATGAGTCTAATGACACGCTACGTCTGTTTTAGAACCTCAGTTACAATGATCAGCGACGATTCATGTGACCCCACGTGACTTTGTGTTGATGATTTGTGTGGCAGTTTGGCAGAAAATTGCACGTTGTGTATCATTTGAAAACAATTTTCTCTCCCGATCACAAACGTGCTCGGTCTCGGTGGTGGACTGTGGACTCAAGTGCCTTGAGATAATGTTATAATTATGAGTTTTGGATTGAAAATGAAATTTGTCTTGTTGGCTGAGGTATGGAGGTATCCAAATTACCAAAAAAAGAGAGAGCAGATTTCCACTAATCCTGCTGGATGTTTAATAGGTCAGGAGAGAGAGGGCAGATCCAGGGATTTCTTTACACTTTCTCTCAGTTCAGGCCAGAGAATTCTGCAGAGAACATCAGCCACAGCAGCTTGATGTAATTTGGTTTGTGCCCCGAGTGCCACAGAGTTTTATTTCACTCACGGTTCATACTTGAAGCCCAGAGGTGAATTCCTGCCGCGCAGCTTGTTTTGCTCACGGGGATTTGATTTCTGCAACCAGCGCTCCGGTGCTGCTGTGAACCAACTGGCAGCTGGATCTGTGCCGCGGTCGCAGGGTGACATCGGGCTCAAAGCTGCGTGCACGTGGTATTTCATTTGTTATTGTTACAGGAGGGCACTCTCATTTCATTTAGCGGCATCACAGCGAACACTGCGCAGAGTATCATTCATTCCTCGTGCAGAGGGATGACATGAGGTCCAAATATTATTCTGTCAAAGTGGCGTCCAACCAATGGGAGTTGGTGTTGCAGCCAAATGGAAAAACTGCCAGGAATGAAAAGCAAACTGCGGTTTCTGCTTTTTTCAAGTTGGATATCTGTCACGAGGCATTTTTGTCCATCATTGTTCTAAAAGAACAGAGTGTGCCTCTCCCTGAAATGAAAGATGCCTGTGCTGTCATGTGTGTTTGGTTCGTGGTTTCGATAACCAGATAAGAATGCAGCAGCAGCAGCAGCTCAGAGGAGACGCACATTCCAGGTGCAGGTGTTTGCTTGTTGAAGCATCAGCTCATCTTTAACGTGTCTGTCATCCTGTTCAATCTCAGTTCAAATCTGTTACCTATGAACGACCAAAATGCAACAAAGCAGATGCTCTTACTTTCCACGGGGGAGCAGCAATGACGAGTTAAAGTGCACCTCCTGTTAGCATTGAAGTAGCATTACAAAGTTCATCAGAACCTTTCGTTCATGATGCTTGTTCATATTTTGGTTTGGAGGTGGAAAAGCTTCAGTGTTGGCCCTCATCACACTTAAAATAGATGAAAAATAATATCCAGCTCCCCTGGTTGAAGGTCCACAAGATCCTTGCACTTGCTCTGTGACATTCTGACGGAAGAGTTCAGGTGCACGCACTCTAAGAGTCACTGGAAATTCAGTATATCCTTGACCTTTCCCTCTGCTCTGGAGAACGTGTGGATTCATTCGCTCCAGAAGGAGGATCTGCCGTATCTGTTTCCATGGGCTTTATCTTTGTGACGTCATTCTTCTGTTTGCTAAGCAGGAACTACACAACCTGTTTTTCTTATTCATTTGTCTGAGTCCGATGGGTCCAACTGTTCGACACGCTGCTGTCTGTCCTGGGAGAGCGATCCTCACGTCTGTGGGTAGTTTTCCTCATGTAATGGTTAGCAGGCTTAGCGCACGGTGACATTCAAGCGTCATTACGCTCCGCACACGGTCTCTGTTCCATCACGTGTCCGTCAACGTTCATGCTGACTGCTCACTTTCGCTTCTGTTTTCTGCCGGCATGGAAACTGTTGCTCAAAATACACGTGTTGCTTCCGTTCCCATTGCTATCTGACTTGCTTCCTTGACGCTGCTGATTGTTAGCGTGAGATAATAATTGAACATTACCAGAACTCTCTTTGTTATTTTACGGGCCCAGTGACGTGCGCTGTCACAGGACATGTTTAGTATGAACAGACTGAATAGGTGACCGGCAGCAGCTGGGGCTCATCAACACAATGGAGGTTTTCCGTTATTACAACAGCTCGGTTACAATGGCAACAACAACTTATCCGGGGATCTTCTCCGTAAGCAGAGCTTCACCCAGCTTTGTAGCATGTCTCTGAGTGGCTGCGTGGATCCAGGGTTCTTACTTTCTACAGATTCGCTGTTACAGTTTCAGAAAGAAAGAAAGCTCCGAGCAGGTTAATGACAGGCCAAACAAACCACCCATTCCAACGATCGTTGTTGTGTTGTCATCGTGTCCTGTGTAATTTGCCGTCGACGGACAAATAGTCATGGCGGCCGGTCACCATGTTAACTGAAGCGTCGCGGTGCCTCTGTTGCTCTGGAGCATGGTCCTGCGCCGCGCGAGTGCCCGTCAAGCTCTGTTTGGGTAAATGTGGTCTTTGTGCATGGCAAGAGTTGCTGTTTGATGGTAAATACCTCCTCTGTGTAGGCCGGTGGGCGGACCTGCAGCCGCAACCACCCAGCCGGGTACTGCCGATACCCCCGGGGATTCCTCAAAGAGTTGTGGCTGGTGTGTTTATATAGACGCTTGTTCTCCCAGTAAATGCTGTGTGTGTGTGTTTGGGAGAGTGTATGCGCTGTGTAGCGTCCCACAGTGGTGTCACGCTTTCCATGACCACAGCTGAATGTTGCGTGTGGAAGCTTTCTTTAGGTAACAGACTGAGAAGACTCTGTTTGCTGTGCTGCTGTTTTCCACACACAAACCGCACTGTACAACCCTGCCGACGCACAGGTCCTCGAACAGTTGATTCATTTGATTAACGGACTTTGAATGAATGCATCGTTAGGCATATGTGTTGCATAGGGGACGAGCACGAGTCAGTATCTCGATGACGTGACACCTTTGGGAATTATTTTCCCACTGGTTTGTTTCTCTTCTAAAAATAATTAGCACCACCTTGTAGCTAGTGGCTAACCTCACATGGGTCTTGACCCATTACATGCACTAATGTCTGAATCAAATCTGGACCTGTTAAAATACGTCCCACGACCCGACCCATCACTCCTGATTAAATGGTGGTTGAGAAAAGTGTCCTCCAGTTGTCAAGGGATTGTGTCCAGCGTGTCACATCAAAAGCTAATGGACGGTTTTTTTGGTATTTTGCAGGCTACCTTCAGGAGGCCTACCTCTGGACCAAGCAGGCCCTGTCCATCATGGAGAAGTCCATGGTCCTCCTGCAGGATGTGACGGATGGCTCGCTGTATGAAGGCGTGGCCTATGGCACCTACACCACCCGCTCTCTGTTCCAGTACATGTTCCTGGTGCAGCGCCACTTTGCAATCGGCCACTTCGACCACCCGTGGCTTCTCAAACACTTTGCCTTCCTCTACAGGACCATCCTGCCCGGTAAGTGTCTCACTGCTGTTTGTGTGCCGCCATTCACTTTTCACCTCAGTCAGCAACCATGAGCATGTGTTTACTTTGCTGTGACACATCCTGCCTGTAGACTGTCTCATTTAGATTAGATTATATCTGCATGTGGGTGTCAGATGAGATCTGAGGGGCCTGAAGTTTCATCTGAAGGTCAGTAGAAGGACAGCAGCAGAGGAGGGTAACACCCCCCCCCCCCGTTAGGGCTTGGACACTTCACAACCCCTGCAACAGTTTCTGGATTGTGTGGCTGGACCCAGAGCCACAATGGCAGCTTTCTCCCTCCAGCAGACAGGGAGACAAGGCCAGATTCTCCTCAGCTGCCCCCGCAGCAGCAGGACATTGCTGTCCCCTCACTGACTGTGTCCCCTCACTGACTCAGTGTTTATGTACAGTAGTTGCAGTGGTATAACATGACTGAATATATTCGTCTCTGCCTATGTACTGCTGTCACTTCATTTAATGTACGACATAATGTCCTCTCGATGCGGCATGTGTTTGTCCCAGCTGCCACTGACACTGTGTGTTCGTGGGTTCATCCAGGATTTCAGCGGACCGTAGCCATTGCAGATTCCAACTACAACTGGTTCTACGGGCCGGAAAGCCAGCTGGTCTTCTTGGATCGCTACGTGTTGCGTAACGGCAGTGGAAACTGGTTGGCAGATGTGATTCATCAGAACAGGGTGGTGGAAGGGCCAGGCCAGGCTGGGAAGGGCCAGCGGTGGTGTACGCTCCACACAGAGTTCATCTGGTAAGCTGCATTCTGGACAGAGGTGGACAGTGTCAGGTGTCGGGTTACTTGGTGTGAGTACCGTTCCAGACTGGTTTGGAAGTTTTCTTCTTCCTTGGAATGTTTAAATGGATTATGTGAACTATCCCAATCCATCAACCACCTGTTTCAAAGCAGTTAGTCGATGAGCATACCCTGAAATGACTCACATTATGTGTGGATATTCTTTTGTTTTCATTGTATTGTTTATGTTGTTGTGCAGGTACGACCCCAGCCTGACGTCCAAGCCCCCGTCAGACTTTGGAACATCCCAGCTGCACTTCTTCGAGGACTGGGGCGTGGTCACGTATGGCAGTGCTCTGTCCGCGGACACCAACAACACCTTCGTGTCCTTCAAGTCAGGGAAGCTGGGCGGACGCGCCATCTTCGACATTGTTCACAGGAACAAGTACAAAGAGTGGATCAAAGGCTGGAGGAACTTCAACGCTGGCCACGAGCACCCGGATCAGAACACTTTCACCTTTGCACCCAACGGTTTCCCATTTATAACCGAGGCCCTGTACGGGCCCAAGTACACTTTGTTGAACAATGCGGTGCTGTTTGGCTCGGCCGTCTCAGGGAGCTGCTTTAAGCCGTGGGCGGGACAGGTTACAGAGGCCTGTGACTCCAAGTGGTTGAAGTACAAAGTGGGGCTGGCAGCGGATGCCCAGGGCAGAGTGGAAGCTGCAATGGAGAGACAGGGGATGATCTTCATCCGAGGGGAGGGACGCTCTGCTTATAACTCAGAGCTGAAGATTAGGAACTTCCAGAGGAACCTACTCCTTCTTCACCCACAGCTCCTTCTCCTCGTGGACCACATCCACCTGGATCCCGACAGCCCAGCCAGGGCCATGAGTGCCTTCTTTCACAACACGGAGCTGCCGTTCCAGGGCACAAAGGTCGATGGCGTTCACGGAGCTTTTGTGTCACATGGTGATGACAAGTATAAGATGTTCTGGATGGACGACACGGGCTACAGTAACAAAGGAGTGATAGGTTACTGGAATTACCCTCGAGGGTACCCGTATAACGGTTCTAACTATGTGAACATCACCATGCCGTTGAGGTACCCTTACACAAGGGTGGCCTACATTTTCTTTGGACCGGGTGTGGACATACAGAGCTTCAGCCTGCGTGGTGATGACCAGAGAGTGGACATTTACCTGGCCACCAAGGATCACACCTACACCATCTACCTTCTTACCGGGGAGGTCACCAGCAAGCCTCTTTTCTCCATGGTGCTGCTGGACCACAAGAAAATTGTGTTCGAGAAGGCTGCAGCCGTGGTGGACACCTCGCCAGAGGAAGTGGAGGAGTACGTCAACGTGATGGAGGACAACCTCCAGCACGTCAAGCCTGTCTTCCAGCAGATGGAGAGACACATCCTCGGGCGGGTCCTCAATACTAACAGCTTCCGGAAGACGGCAGAGCGCCTCCTGCAGTTCTCTGACAAAAAGAAGACGGAGGAGGTCATCGAGAAGATGTTTGCTATGTCCAAGAAGCAGGCCAAGGGTAAAGGGGGGAAGAAAGTCAGCCTTGGGGAGAAGCTTTCTGAGACTCTCCCTGACATTTTTGCACAGATTGAAGTGAATGAAAAGAAAGAGAGACAGAAAAGTTCAAAGCGGACATATGAGGACAGTCCAGAAGAGGGGGACGCGGACTCCCGGGCCTTTATGGATTACACAGACAGTCGCAAAAACAGGAAGGCTGGCTTTGTCAAGGGCCGCAAATTCAAAGAGGTTCACATGGTGGCCACGGCGGGGAGCGAGGGCGTCACCAGCACGGCCTCTTACATAAGACTCTTCCTCCTTCTGAACACGGCCACGTTTTTTTTACTGCTGGCTGTGATACTGACCCGCTTTCAGAGGGGTCGCAGTTTGCACACGCAGAGGTGTTTCTACACCATCCTTCTGATCGACTGCTTCATCTTACTGTACCTCTACTCCTCCTGCTCTCACACGCAGTGCTGAAACCATGAAGCATCTAAATGCACCTCACACCTCAGTCTGAGCCAGATCTTAGAGCGGGACACTTGGGCTGCTAGTCGGCAAAGAATCTCAGATTTCAAGAGAAAAAAAAAAGGTATTTTGACAAAATAATGGATGAAGTATGAATGAAGTTGTATTTTTTTTCAATGAATGTTTACAGAGTTCTAAGACTTCAGTTTTAAATGTATAGGAAAACATTTTGTGGTGCTGAAAGTCATGACGTCATAGAAGAAAATTACAATATTTTGTAAATGAATGCTATGTCACAAGACGCAGCCTATTTATGTTTCAGGAGCAAGCGGTTTTTACCTGTCACATGAGGGATGCAAAGAATTTGAACTTAGGAGTTTCATCGTGTGTTTAGAAAAATCAAATGAGGTAAAACAAATTAAATCATGTGGCAGCCGTTACAGACGTCCATTTACTATTTTTATTTCTGTGGTATTTTCATACTCGTAAGAAATGTGACTCTGAACATGGTGACTCAGCCTCTTCGTGACATATTCGTAATGTTGACTTTTATTCGAATGATATTGTGATTTTTCTTCCTGCCAAAACATTGAGATTTTTTTTCTTGAAATGTCAGATTCCTTTTTCCCTGACGGTGGCCCTAATACGATAAGATCAGGAACTACAACAAGTGATTCCAAATAGGAATTGAAGAATTGCCAAGATGAAACCAGATCACCTCTGATGTAATTAAGCTTCTGTGGAGCTTTCGAACTGAGTCTGTGTGAAGTTTGTTCACAGTTGTGCTCAGAGGTCCTGCCTTGTATCATAGATCGAAGATTAGCCACTATCGTGCGGTCGCCTCGGCTGTACATGACAATTGTCCTGTCTACATAGGTCCTAGAAATACATTGAAATGTACATAAATATATATATATGTGAAAGCAAGATATATTTTTATGGTGTCTTTTTTACCATTTGTAAATAAAACTACCACGTGCAGAGGCCTGCGATGGTTGTGTGCTACCTCTCATGAATGTGTGAACTGTGAGCACAATTCAACTTGTATGTGTATTAAAGCATATCTGACGAGGACTCTGTGAAAGTGTCCAGGTGCTACGAGTTTACACACAGCTTGGACCCAAATGCACGAGGCCGAAGACATGCTTGCAAACACAGGAGCTATCAAAGGCATGACTAGAAGCAAAGTTAACACAACAACAAAAGCTTGACTTGACAAGAAAAAGTCTCATGAGGCAAAACATCACTGGTGGGTGAGAGGAGTATTTATAGGGGAAGGGTAATGGGCACCAGGTGCAAACAATCAACAATCAGGGAGGATGCAGACGAAGACAGACGCAGTGCACACAGGAAAGACATGTAAGCCTTACCAAAATAAAACAGGAAGTGAGAGAAACCTAACAAATGTCAACTTAACTAGCTGACTGCGGTACGTAACACCAGGTAGTTTGAGTTATCCTTGTATTTCATGATGAAAGAACTAAACCCTAACACTAACAGTGTGTGTCGGTGGCAATGAAAGAACACGCCCCCCCCTGCATGGTTCACAAACATGTTAATCGTTGTGGAGCTCCATGGCTCAGAGAAGCAGATCAGGCTTAGGATACACACACACCCTCATATGGCTCCCATTTGTACTATTTTGTAGGAGATGGATTTCTGAAGTTATATTTATGAACTGACAAAGCACATGTGGTTGCACAGGCTCCAAACACTGAATAAAAACTATGGATAAAGATGACAAAGAAAACATCTGGCATGCAAAAGGCCAATCAGATTATTCATACTTCATCTCTGTTTCCCTTTCACAGGCCAGCGCCTGGTTTTATCTCCGTAGAGTGATGGCTGAGACATGAACACTGATACACAGGGATTTGTGTTATTTGTCAGCTCTTTTACAGTGACTTGAACCAGCTGTGCGGCGCTCGGTGTAACAAAGCACCATGTGGCCTTTTGTTGCCTCCCATCCACCGGCCTGATTCCACCATGTAAGTGAAACGAATAGAGGATCTTTCCATCCCTCTCCTCAGAAAAATGCTGTGGGTTGTTTTGTCATGATTGAGCCGACAACCATTTCCAGATGTGCTCCATACTGCCTCTTTCATAACGAAAAGTGACCTCTGTTGTCTGGCCCGGTCCACACAGTGGAGGGGCGGAGCCTGGGATGGTTGCTGTATTGACTTTGTATCGCTGACTCTGACGAACAGGCTCTGTTTGTCTGAAACCTGCCCTGATAAAACTTGAAGCCCATAAAGAAGAGGCCATGTGTTTTTTCTTTATGATGTTGAGCCTTTGAGTGTCAAGATGAAATACTGCCATCTGTTGGCCATACAACTGCTCAGCTTATAGGACGCAATACCTCCCATCTATATGTATATATCTGTAATCCTGAACACACAATGGGATGTAGGATTTTAACATCCTAATTAAATTATAAATAAACATTACTTGTGAATTTTGGACATTCCAAGTGAGACCTCGCTCAAATACAAAACATATTACATGTCCAACTTCCATTCACAATTCATCCGTCACTGTGGGCAATATAGCTAAAGCCACATGTCCTTAAACATAAATATATTAAAAGCCTGTGGTGTCAGGTGCTTTCATTATCTTTATTATTATTATTCTGGTAGTTTTTTTAAATTGTTTTTTTTTATTGTACAGCATATTGTCACGTGTAGTAATATACAAATTATATTTGTAAGGATTTCGTATTGGACTCGATACAATATATTATACCGTGTGTATGATGTATTTATTCCATAAAGTCTGACCTGTGGCACCATTGCAGCAGTGCCCCGTGTTCGCCTTTTCGCCGTGGACTGAGCCTGCTCGCTCGCCGTCGACAGTTTGAATCAACTTTATTGGTTAAAAGTTGCGGCGCTGGTCGAACATGGGGTCGCGGATAGTGCGAATGTTCCGAAATTTTAACCTAGAGAACCGAGCGATCCGAGAAATCTCCAAAGAGAAGCCGCGGGCGGCGCCGCGACACGAGCCCAGGGAGCCGCCGCCTGAAGGTGAGCGACGTGCGGCCGCACCGGCTGTGTCCTCAGGGTCACAGCGCGGGGACATCCACAGCACCGAGGAGCGTTTGTCCCTATGTCTCTCACTGTGTGTGTGTCTCTCTGTCTCTCAGCGGTGGACACAGTGCACCAGAAGAACGACCCTCTGCTCAGCCTCCTCAGGTCGGTGTATGTGGAGTCCACGGATCCAGCAGCAGTGGAGGTCCGTCTACTTTTCATGTCCACTCACAGTTTGTCTGGTTCTATCTCCAGGATCGGTCCACACTCTCCACTACAGTGAAGCTGAGCTGCAGTGGGATGGTTTATGAGATGTGTTCCTGGACGTATACACACGACATAGAGTCTATAGACGTGGCTAACACAAAGTGTTGTGTGGTGATTGTGTTATTACAGCTAAACTATCAGCTTCTCATTTCCTCTCCACTGATCTTCCCACAGGCGTCAAAGGAAGTTAGAGCGGGTGAAGAGCGCCGGCCGCTAAAGTTCGCTTTACCAGGGGAGGTGTACGGCCTGGCCGAGCTCACAGACGTTCCTAAAGGCCAACTGACCATCGCTGAGGCTCTGAAGGCCCTGAGCAGCCACCAGCGGCAGCCTGAGACGTGGACGCCGGAAAAGATCGCTCAGGAATATTCTCTTGACTTGAAAGACACAAAGGCGCTGGTTGAGTTCTTCATCCCCTTCCAGGTCAAGATCATACCGCCCAAGAGCCAAGACGCCAAGCAGATCAAGTCTTCATAGGACTGGACTGAAGACGAAACTGTGAAGGATAATAAAATAAGAACTCACTGTGTAATGGAAAATCGTTTCATCTTTCATGATATTATTGTTTCCTCTGGCCCATTTGGAGACTTTGGAAGCTGGTGGAAATTCAACACAAGAATATGGTACTCATGGTATTTCTGCCAGACGTGATGCAAATACAAAATATTATGTCTTGTCTGAAATGAAAACCCAGGTGAAAGGTGTTGTCTCTTACAGTATACATCAGAGCAACGATCATACAGCTTATGACTTTATTATTTATGTCAAATGTTCTTTCACTTGGAGGTCTATAAATAAACCCAAAGAATATATCGATGGATGAGAGCGAGCTGGTGGCATTTGTCTACGCACAGTTCATGAAGTACAGTTCTGATAGAGCAGGGTAACCTGGCTGTGCTCTCAGTCACTGAAGAATCCAGTGACGGTTCATGGCTGGTGAGGCACTGACGTCATCAGTCACATTTACCAACATATGAACCCTGCAGAGCAGCTTGTTCACCATTTGACTGGCAACAGTTCACGTGTTTTGTTTAAATTTCATATCAGCATTCTTTACACATACAAACTGTAGCATAGAAAAAAAGCACATTAAAAAACGTTTTTATCGTCTTACCATTACTTATAAATGAAGTCCATGCGCTCCTTCTGAAGCAAAGCATCGATAACTTGTTTGTAGAAGTCCTCCTCATCTTTCTTCAGTTTTAAAAGTCTCTCTGGCAGGATGGATGGCAGCACTTGCTAACTGTTTACTGTGCTGTCACTAATTCTATTGTTCTGCCGTCGCAGAGTAGTAAGAACAACCCCTGGGATCCCCAGCGCCCCCTAGCATGAGGCGGGAGAACTGCGTGCCTCAGCCAGTGTCTCTTCGCAGGCGTTTTATGATTGCTCAGCACAAGAAACACGTCGATTAAAACACACTGTATATAATATACATAGTTCATATAGTAAAAGTGTTTAAACATTTCATCGCGGCATACAGAGCGACAGCAATTCCGTCTCACTGCATTGCGCAATCCATGGTGAGGCTCAGCCGGCTGCTGCCTCACCGCTGTAGTTACAGGGAAAATAACTTAAAAGTACACATTACTGAATAAATATAACCATTTATTTTTTCATTTTATATTTTTTTCGTGCCTCACCTGCCTCCCCTGACTGCACGTCACTGCAAGAATCTGAGCTAACTTTAACTAACAACCAGCTCCAGTCGGCACCAATTGCCTTAGCATCGGAATGTGACCAAATAAGCACTTCCTCCGTCCAACGCCTCACCCACTTTATCTCGCCCAGCCAATCCGGGGCGTGTCCTACGAAATCTCCACATTGCAGCCATCTGATTGGCTCCTGTAGCTGTCAGTCATCACCAAATACAAAGCTGTGTCAATCCCACCAAAGAGGGTGAGCACCGCCGGAAGCTGCCCCTTTTACTTTCACAATAAAACATTTTATGGCCGTGAGCTGACATTGGCCTGTGCGGCACTTACAATAGAATTTATGAATAAAAAGTCAATTGATTTAAAACTTTTCGTGTTGGTGTTTCTGTTGGTACTTTGTTCTCAACTACTTGCGGTTTTGTGGGGACCTTTATGTTGACAGTCCAAACAGGAAGTGGCGCCCGTCTCTGCGCCGCCGCCGCTGGTGCGGGAGTCGCACCGTGAACCACAGCGTATTGACGCTGGTGCCTCCGCTCGGTCCGCGGCTACGTGAGAGCTCCATGCGTGTGGAGGATGAGCCGGAGAGGCGACGACAGGACCGGCTGAGAACCGGAAACAAAGCGACACCAGGCGAATGCGGATTTCACTTTTCCTCCGACTCCATCCGTGTAGGTGGAGGCTCCGGCGGCTGCGGCGCTGGTGATCGAACGCACGGCCTCACGCACACACATCAGCCGCTGCCCGTTGTCTTGACCCCCGAGCGGGAGGAGACATCTTTGTGTCTCCCGGGGACACGCATCGCGCGGAGGACTGAGGACATGGGAGCGCGGAGCAGGTGAGACCCACGAGGACGCATCCGAACCAGAACCGGCTTTGTGTCATGCTGTTCGCTGGTGTCAACTCCCCATGGACACCCAGTGTGTCCTCATCTGGTGGACTGACAGGACTGTGAGACATGGGACAGAGGTGGATGAAGGATGGATGTGGATGGGTCACCTGTCAACTCAAAGCAGATGTGACTCAGTTGATCTGGGTTCAAGGTTTCACCTGGTCCTGACTTTGAACTGATGAGCAGTGTTCAGCCTCCAGGGTTCTGGTTCTGAACGAAAAGCCTGGTTCTGACAGCGACCCGACCCAGGTTAAGACCCACTGCTCTAAAACGTCTTGGCCAGTTTGAATGGTCTTTGACACTGCGATAATTAGAAGGAAGTTGTAGTACATGTATTACCCCATTATTACCCATAATCCCAGAGGTGGTTTAATGTCATGCTCCTCACGAGCGTGAGCGTGATGTGAGGACGGGAGGTGGACGTCTTGGTGACGTAACAATGTCTGTTAAACAGCTACTGCACTGGGCATGGACAGGCTCTGCTGTCCCTTGATTTAATAACGAAGTAATGAAAGCACACAGTACGTGGAAAAGTACTTGGAAATGGACTCTTCTCCATGGCATGTGTAGTATTTGCCTGGTGGCTTTTAGTCACCGTTAGCGACACCAGGCCGTCTGAAATGAACAGCGTCAGTGTTTATTCAAGTGATAAGCTTTTATTGCGCTGTTTGACTTGTCTCCTGCCGAACTCTGGTCACATCCTGGCAGCGCCTGAGAGCAGCAGCAGTCAGCGGGATTTGATCTGACATCTCGGGCTAACAAACGCTCTTAGTTTCTACTGAACGTCATATTCTAGTTCACCTTTTGACTTGTCTCTCTGTGTTGAGGTGCATGACTCCTAAAACGAACCTGTGTGTGTTTGATCTTTAATCATAACTCAATCCACTCGTTTGTTTACTAAACTGTTATTCTACACTATTCAAGGCAGTAATGCGTTTAGTGTCAGTACTCGTACTGGAGGTTGTTTATTGTTTATTTTCTCTACCTGTTTGTGTTTTCCATAGGGTCCCACAGCCATGAAGACGGCGCCTCGTTGCCTTGAGCTGGGAACGCCTGCGTCCGCAGCGCCATGTTCAGGTTGAGCTCACCAGCAACAATGGTTGCTCCCCCTGGGGAAGAATGGTTCACTCCACTCCTGCCCCCCCTCCAGAGGCCGGGGCCTTTAAGAGCAGTGTCTGCTGCCTCGATACGGGGCTGCTGAACGCTCCCCGGAGGCTGGCGATGGAGAACGTCTCCATGGCGAACCTTTCCCTGGGCTCCCACTCGCCCCCGCTCGCGCCGGCGGCCCCGAAGACTCCGCCGGGGGTGGGCCTCCCTCTGCAGGTCTTCTTTTGCGCCGTCATGGTGGCCATCCTGCTGGTGGCGCTGCTGGGGAACGTGGTGGTGTGCCTGATGGTGTACCAGAGGTCGGCCATGCGCTCGGCCATCAACATCCTGCTGGCCAGCCTGGCGTTTGCAGACATGATGCTGGCCGTCCTGAACATGCCCTTTGCTCTGGTTACCGTGGTGACCACCACCTGGATCTTTGGGGAGGCCTTCTGCCGAGTGTCGGCCATGCTCTTCTGGTTCTTTGTGATGGAGGGCGTGGCTGTGCTGCTCATAATCAGCATCGATCGTTTCCTCATCATCGTCCAGAAGCAAGACAAGCTGAGCCCACAGAGAGCCAAGGTGCTCATCGTGGTCACGTGGGGACTGTCGTTCATCTTCTCCTTCCCGCTGGCGGTGGGCTCCCCGCCCCTTCAGACCCCTCCCCGGGCCCCTCAGTGCGTCTTCGGGTACAGCGCTGAGCCGGGCTACCACGCCTACGTATTGATCCTGATGCTCGTCTTCTTCTTCGTGCCCTTCGTGGTCATGCTTTACACGTTCATGGGGATCCTGAACACCATCCGCCACAACGCCATCCGCATCCACAGCCACCCGGACGGCATCTGCCTGAGCCAGGCCAGCAAACTGGGCCTGCTGAGCCTCCAGAGGCCCTTCCAGATGAACATAGACATGAGCTTCAAGACCCGTGCCTTCACCACCATCCTCATCCTCTTCTCCGTGTTTACAGTGTGCTGGGCGCCCTTCGCCGCCTACAGCCTGGTGGGCACCTTCAGCCACAGGTTCTACCACAAGGACAGCTTTTTCCAGATCAGCACGTGGGTCCTGTGGCTGTGCTACTTGAAGTCGGCGCTCAACCCTCTCATATACTACTGGCGGATCAAGAAGTTCCGCGACGCCTGCCTCGACCTGATGCCCAAGTACTTCAAGTTTCTTCCTCAGCTGCCAGGAAACACGAAGCGGCGCATCCAGCCGAGCGCGGTGTACGTGTGCGGCGAGCATCGCTCTGTGGTTTGAACACACGCGGTTAAAATATCTTTACTTGCTGTACTGTATTTGCCTGTTTTGCTGTTTGGTGGTAAACTTCTCTTAGCGGGTGTTCAGACAGGAAGTAGCACTGCATTAAATCTAGGAGTTCAAAGCTTGTTGGATGCCAAAACACACGTTGGATACCAGTGCTGTTACAATAATGAGATTATTTCCTAACAGAGAAACATAGATTTGAAATACCTGATTTTGACCAATATATATTTTTTCTTGATGGTAATTTTTGATTTTGTAGTCATCACTACAAAACCTTTCTTTGAACGAGGCTGCAGGGTGTGTGTGTGTGTGTGTGCGTGCGTTGAGTCAGGGTCAACCTTTGTGCCGTGAGAACGGTGTTTAATGCAATGCTGGTTTTTAGTCTGTCTGCTCACAAACAGTCAGGGTGTGTGTGGAGATCAAAGGCAACTTGCCTCTCCGTGTGGCGGCGGTGGCGGCGGTGGCGGCAAAAACCAAAATCATGAAGAAGAGTTGAACCACTTAATAATTTCTGGAATGCACTGAATGGCCCGTCCCACGCAGGAGCGTCCACCACTGGACTGTAACTTTCTCACTGAGCGGAAAAGGAGCCGTTGGACTGGACTTGACCCGGCTCACGAGGAAAGGACGGGTTGTTTTAGCTGTGTACATGTAAATGAACAGCTTCAGTGGAGTTGGGGCGTGGTCAGGGCGTGGCCAGGGCGTGGCTGTGACCCGTTTGGACGTGTTTGAATCTCAATGTTTTGGATGTGCCTATTGAATAGTCCTCTTGCCGGTCAATGCTGCTATATCTGGTGAAAATGTGCAATTTCAGTGTACTGTACTGTTTGAATGTAATAAAGAAATAGACATTTCTTACCTTGCTAACTGGTCTGACTGGGCTCTTTATTATTATTATTGTTATTTACAGGACTGAAAATAACACCAATCAAATGGAGCCATCATGAGTCACTGGAGTAACGTGTTAACATGTCACTAATAATCGATCACTTCTTTACGCTGGTATTGTTTACGTTCTGATACCTGATGACTCACCAGTGACCCTCTCTCCCCTCCTCTTTTTCTGTCGGGGTTCTGTGTGTTAACTCAGAGATAGAGGATGTTATGATGGGATGCATTTACAGATAAACCTGACTGGGGGTTGGTGCAGCTGCCTCCCAATCAGAAGGTCACAGGTTCAGCTCCCAGCTTCTTTAACATCGCTTTGTTCTTGTGTTTCTCAGCGTATCTGTGTGTAAAAACATCGTCGCCGTCACACGTGAGGCACCCCCCCCCCTTTATTTACGTGGCGCCTCTGTGTTAATTACCCCCCCCCTGTCACCTGTGTCTCCTCTTTCCACTCAGGGACTTCACTTCCTGCCACAGACCTGTGCTTCTGTGACAGAGGCGAGAGCTCAATGCTGCTGCTTGTGGTCATAAATGAGAGCACAGGAAGGCCCCGCTGGTTCGTCTGGAAACCCTCAGGATGCAGGTTGAGGCGGAACGGGCCCTCGAGGGCCAGCTCACTGTCTCACTGTGAAAAACATTCAGCATCCAGCTTCCTGTCTAGCTTCTGGTGATGAAGTCGTGCGTGTGGGTGGGGCCTCCTCCTCGGCACAGAGGAGGCGACGGAGATTTTCTGAGTCTTGAAAGTGACATTTAAAGATTTGATCATATGTTGTCTGTAGTTTCAGAGCATTTCTTTCTTCTGTTCTCATCTGTAGCTGCATTGCCGCTTTCTTGTCTTTTTACACATGGGTAAATAAAGTTGTTTGAACGTGTAGCGACTGTAACGGCAGGTCAGTATTTAATTGAAAACCCTGGCCTGCCTCATGTCACCTGGGAACCCGGGTCGTTCCTGAGCTACACCTCCGCTGACCCCGCGACCTGTCCCAGCGAGACGAGGCCCCTTGGATTATGAAAGGTGGCGTTGTTAATCAGCGTCCTCCCGGGGACTCATTATACAGCCGGCGGCGAGTAATGAGCGCATCCACAGCTTTGAAGCTCGCTCTAATCACAGCAACCACAGATTACTAAGCAACAGGAACTCGCACATGTCTCCGGAGGACGCGAGGAAACGAGGTAGAAGTGAAAAGTACTTGTACTTGTATGAGCAGGCCGCAGCGTCTTTCTGATGTCATGAGTGTACAGTAGAAATACACGGTTACTGATGTGGGGCTGGATTTGGCCAATGATTTGTGACACCATTTGTAAATATAAAAAAAGAAAATGTGATTCACTGAGCGCGAAAAGAAAGACCTCATTATGTTGAGGGGACTGATGGGTAATGTTGGATCTGCATGTCACATCTTCACGTCTGGACAGCGGCAGCGGCATCAGCCGTTGCCCTGAGTGACAGTTACGCAACTCCAGGGTCAAGAGAACACGAGACTGCACCGCGTGGACGCCGTTACCTCCTGCATGGCTGTGAGCGCTGTGATTGGCTGTAATCATCAGCACGAGGTGTCAGGTTTTGACACGGAGTGGAGCAGCAGGAGCCACAGCTGATTTGTGAAGAAGAAGAGGACAAAATGTGGTGATGATGTGATTTTGAATCTTCAGAGCTTCGTTCGTTGGATTTTATCTCAAAGGAGGTGAGTGCGTTACACACTCGGGTTTAATACACGTGCAGAGGAAACTGAAGGAACAAAATGGAACGTTCGGTGAATACAGCTCAGGGTTAAAAACAGCTTCAGAGCTATTTGGGAACCAGGAGGGGAGGTGGAGGTGTGTGATCCATGGGTGCACGTCTTCTGCTTGAATCATATTCTCCTCAGCCTCTCGTTTTAGAACGAAATCCCTCTCACGCGCCAGACCTGCAGGCTTCCGAGGGAGAAGGAGATGCCCGTTTCCACGGCAACGCGGAGCACGTGCTCAAGTGTTTGATGACCTCACACATACATATCTCCCTCGCCGTGGTGCAGTCACATGGTGCAGTCACATGTCAGGACTTGCACAGGAGGAGCGCCGTGCGTCCAAAACGTGAGGCAGAGGCCGGCTCGGGCCTGAAACACGTTGTGACACAGTGTGACATGTCTGGTTTTTCAGTTTTTCTGAGAAAAAATGAATATGATTTTTTATAAAATGCCTTGACTGGATGTCTCTGCTTCTGTCCTCAGATCTTTAAAGTGCCACAGACAGACATCAGAGTGTTCTGGACCTCTTGAACTGAGTGCTGTCGCCCTCTAGTGTTACACATGAGAACTTGCACATTCGTTTCCAAACCTTCAGTTGCAGGTGTATGCACACACAACATGCATGTCACTCGTGGGTTTTAATGAAACACTGAAATGGGCACCGTCTTCAGGACAGAGAACAAACAGTGTGTTGACTTCCATTTATAAAGCAATAAACCAAAACCTTATCTTTCCACCAAGTGTAACGGGGAGCTCAGAGACAATGTGAGGACATTGCAATAACATGAACGGCTGAGGGACACGTGTGGGGGGGGAGCTGAGCTTTTAATGAATGAATGATAGTTGAAGCCTCATTGAGGATTTCCACATTAATGAAGTTTTACAGTGAGACATCCCACAAAGGAATTTCATTCAGTTCTTTAGAATTACGTCCACATTGATAAGCCACTGTTTCAATAACTGACAAAAGAGTCCTGATTATTTAGCATCAGGTCCAACACTGACTCCTCTTCAGTCCTCGCTGACAGACGTCTTCCTCTGGGACAGCACCAGCTCCTTCACCTGAGGCATCAGGGCCATGAGCTGCGAGCGGACACTCTGGGCCTCCTCCTCCTGCTCCTGCTCCTGCTCCTCCTGCTTCCTGCCCTGGCTCTGGCTCACCAGCTGCTTCACCACCAGGCCCTGGTAGGCCGACAGCTGCTGCTGCTGCTCCTGCGGCAACACACGGACGCAAGTTTCAGCAGTTTGCCTCGGAACAGACGCTCTACTGCACCGAGGCTGCGGCAGATGGAGATTACAGACATCTGCTGAGTCTGAGGATGAAGTGTTCAGAGCAGCACCGTGAGGACTGAGATCAAGACGTGCACGTTTATCTACACCTGTCTATGGATCCTTTTCCATGTCTACATGTTCCAGGTTTACAGACGTTATCAACCCCGTCACGGCAGACGTACCGTAGGTATCCGGCCTGCGAGGGCGCCGATGATCTGAGGCACGCAGCGGCCCGGAGCGTGCAGCATGCAGTGGGTGGTCGCCTGAAACAGCAGCACGCTGGTCAGGTGGAGAACCAGAGCCGGGTCCTCCGTCTCCTTGAGCTGCTCGGTGAGCGCCTGGCGGTGCAGGAACAGCGCCTGTCTGCAAACACAGAGACACTCCCACGTCACGTGACCCTGCAGCGGTTTAGGGGTCAATGAAGGATTGGATACAAGCATCTGATTTTAAACAGACAAATGTGCATTACAGGAACATTTTTATAAAACCAGTGAAGGAAATAAAGTCATTACCGCTCCTTTTTCTTGTCTCCCTTCTTCAGCATGAAGCCACACACCTCAGCACAGGTCTCTATGTTGGTCAGAAAGTCTTCAATGGTCTGATAGAAAAACAAGGAGAGAGTGTTTTCATACATCACACAGCAGCAGCGTCGTCAGGAAGCAGGCTGGACTCACTTTGCCATTCAGACAGCTGTGCAGCTTCATGAGAGGCCCCTTACTGTCCTCGCACAGTTTGCCCAGAATCTTCACTCTGACCTGAGGCGACACGTCACAGACCGTCAACACCCAGCGTTCAAACGCTCACTCCATCTGAAGCTGATGATGTTTCCTGACCTCGCTGGTGATGGAGCTGGGGTTCTCCACCGACATCATCACGTCAGCGGCCAGGAAGTTCACCAGGATGTTGGTGACGTCCGTGCACACGGTCCTCAGCACGTGCTTGGCGATATGGACCTGTGTGTCATCTGGAGGAACAAATTATGTCCGTTGCATCAAATTAAGGCAGACTGCTTGTCTGTTAGAGAGTATTCATGTATTAATGATGTCTTCCATCAGATGAGGCTCTCATAACTTTTCACAACAACAACACGAGACTCCATTCTCAGTAATAATAACGTCACATCGCCTGTGCTTCGCTTTGGAAATAAGCGTCTATTAAACTTGTAGATTTACCGGAGAAGAGCTTGGAGCCCTTTTCAAAGAGCCGGATGTTGTTGTACAGGTTGGAGATCTCCTCCTGCAGATCCTTCATGCTCTTCCTCTTGTTGGCGCCGGCCGGAGAGCTGGTGGACGACATGAACACCGAGCGCATCACCTCCTGATAGGCTTTGGTCAGAGGCCTGTGGAGACGCGCGCACGTCAGAGAACTTCGCCGCTTTCCCAGACATCCAGAGTTGTCGCTTCAGACAGAAACCCGTGCGTCACCTGACTAAATCCGCCGCCAGCTCAGAGAGGATCTCTTCGGGGCAGTCGCTCACTCTCTGCTCTAAAACAGCCACGATCTCCTCCGGGACCATGAAGGGGGCCTCGGTCTGTCTGCTGCGATCTTGGAAGGTAACACACAAGTTCATTAGTCCCACAGGAAAAGCACATTCAACTTTGTCTCTAAAAAAAAGACCGTTAACAACCCATGGGAGAGATTTGGAGGCAAGCTGCCATTACGCTCTTGTTACAGTGACAGGCCAAAGTGAAGAGGCCTAATGTGCACACAGTGACATCACAGCTCTGCCTCGCCATACTTTGCTGCGGAGGTCCGTTTTCCTCATCGCTGTCCTCATCTCTCCTGCCTTTCTTCTTGGTTTTGCGAATACGGATTTCTCTGGCGTTGCCTCCTCCGCCGGATTTCACGCTGCCGCTGCCCTCTGAGAGGCAGACAGTTAAGACGTGTCACGTGATCACAGGTAATCAGAGCGAAGGCTGCGTGTATCTGAACGAACCTGTCGCCTTCTTCCTGCGCTCAGCCTCTCTCTTCTCCTTCTTGGACGGCGCTGAGCTCTCAGTCACGGACGACTGCCTCAAATCCTCCTCAGTTATCAGGAGCACAGGATTGTTCTTGACTTCCTAAAAATCCCAAACACAGGCGCTGCTACAGCTGTACAAGGCAGATGTTGCATGTTCTGTGAAGAGCGGACGACCTTCTGAGCTTTCTGCTGCATGGCCTCGTCAAACAACGACAGGCAGTCGCCGATGAACTTCTCGCTGACGACCACCGTGCCGCCCAGCACTCTGGCAGCAGACTGGACATCAGTATTCCTCATAGCCTGGTTGATGAGGATGCCCACGTCCTCCATGGACAGGCAGCTGGGCAGAATGGGCTGCAGCAGATGAGAGAAAACCAAGTTATTGAAACCACTGTGACCGGCCGGTGGGCGTGAAAGCAGCCAGCCCCCGCGTGAGCACCTGCACGTCCGTCCAGGTGGCAGAGCTGACAGCTTCCTCCACGGAGGCCTCCACCTGGTCGACCAGGGTCTGGCCCACGCAGGCGGCCCGGAGGAACAGCAGCTTGCTGGACTTGAAGCGTTTTTTGATGTAGCCCGTGGGGTCGGGGATCCCCAGGCGGATCAACGCATCGAACTCTGTGGGAAGACACGCATTTTTTAAAAGTGACTGACACAGTAGAAACAAGCAAAATGGGATTTGTAGAGTTGGAACAGACCTAAATATCCGTTCTGCTTGAGGAACGAGTCCACCCAGGTATTCTGCGTTCTGGCATATATGTCGGGGATGTACACGGCTTTGTCCTGTCGCCCTCCAACCACGCTTCCTCTCAGCCGCCCGGTGTTCAACAACTCCTCCAGCACAGCTGAGAAACAACACAAAGCCAGGGGGTTCAAAGCGACTGTGGAACAAAGAGTCAACTCAACAGCAGAGGAGGCTTTTCCTTACAGTACAGGAGATGTTCCTGAAATCCAAACGCTCCGATCATGCTGCTCACAGGTGTGGGCCTACAGCAGCAAGAACATTCAAAACAACACAAAGAGGAGCGTCAGCTTTGTTCTTCTAGGGCAGAGGACCCACACTGAGTGATGAGCTCTACTGGGAGGTGGTTTCTAATCATGGTTCATTCACTGAGGTCTAAGCTTGTCTTGATATCCTCCAACCCTTGGTCCAGTTAGTGAGTACATGCACATGCTGGCACAAGCAGCCTGACGTTCAACAAAAGCAGAAAGTTCACCCTAACCCAGGGTGTTTACAGGAGTGGTTCTTGTATGAAACATGTGGACACGGTTCACCTTGTGATGCCGCTGAAGAGCCCTCGTATTCTGGCTTTGTGCCGAGCGACGAAAGCTGGCGTGAATATGACTCCCCTGTTGTACTGGTCCATTTCCCCTTGGATCAGCTTCCCAAGACGCTTCGACAACTCCTGACACACAAACACATTTCAGCGTGTGTGCTACAAGCTACAGTCTCAAAGGTATCAGGACATTGATGCACCTCAGAGAGGAAGTCTCCGGGGAGGTCATAACTTTTGCAGAGCTCTGCGATGTTGACCAGACCGGCCTCCTGCAGCTTGTCATTCACCTCCTCGGCTAAACGGTTCAGGTACGAGCTGCGGACAAACACAAGACGGTCAGAGCGCACGTCGGTTCAGCCCGACCCCGGTCGTGTGTCTCGGAGAAGAACAGCTCTATGGACAGACAGAAGAGACCCTGTCCCAGGGTTGGACTCTAATGGACAATATCTGTCGTGCTCACGTGTCAATGAGTTGTCCCAGGACGAGCTGAACGTCCTTGTCGCTCTTCACGATGTCACTCGCTCGGTTTTCAACATGGACCCAGTCCACGTTGAGGATCTGGACGAAAGGAGGACAGTCATGACAGGGTTCCCAGGATGTCAGAGCAACACACACACACACACACACACACACACACACACACACACACACACAGAGAGACAGACACCTGTTCATACACACCTGCTGGAGGTCGACGATGTTGACTCGCCCTGTGAGGGGAAAGGACAGGATTGATGTCTGACAGTAGGTGCCCCCCCCCATCAGATGCCCCCCCCCCCCCCCCCATGGTGTGTTCAATAACTGCGACACTGACCCCCACGCACGCACAGCTCATCCCGGATCTCTCTGCTGATCTGAGCCGGGGTGATGTACTCTTTCCCATCCAGCGTGTGCACCACATCCAGCTTCTTGTCCTGGACCAGTTTTGTGATGATCTCGATGCAGTTCCTCTCGGACAGCCTGCGGACAGTTTGTCGTGTTACTCTGGCTCCTGCTAACGGCAGCTGTTAGCTTCGCTGCTAGCATTTACCTTTGCACCGTGTCGGCAAACTGAGCCCTCTGGAAGTCCGCGGCGAGCCGGCGAATTTCCTCCCAGTCCGCGGCCATTTCTCCAGGCTCAAGTGTCAGTGGACAGTCAGCTGTCAGTGCTACTCTTCACACTCACAGCCAGCCAGCCAGCTAGCTAGCTAACAGACACTGGGAGCCACACGTCAACACACGGTGACGTAGGACGGGGAGCAGCGAGGGACAAATCTCATCCGCTCGCAGCTGAGCTGATCCGAGCTGAACCAAGTGAACCACAACAAATACTCTGAATATTAAGATCATAACAACCACTATCACTTCGGTCTGACATAACATGACATCTCTCCAGTCCCAAGACATACTGTAGTAGTTTCAATATTCATGACCAGGATAGTTGCTGTTGTTCAGGAATATACATGTTGGATGAGTGGAACACATACAAAACATTTGTTGTGCTCCATGTGACATGCATTGATTCACTCAGCACATTTCTTACTGTTTGTTGCTGACCCAGTGATTATTATTTATTTATTTTTTAACGTGTTCACTTTGTGTTGGTTTGTTTGGCGGCTGACATCCAAACACTTGTTCCCTTGTTCATGAATATTGCGGAGGAGGCGCGAGGCTTTGACTCAGCTGTTGCCATGGTGAATCCTGTCATCTGCGTTTCATTGGGCCTTTGATGTGCTCATGCACGAGCTGACCTCAGAGTTACCTTGAATTAGATTCACAGGGTGTGTTAACCAGAGTGAACTGGCCCTTTAACTTCCCCTCTCTGCATTCCTGACTCATCAGCACCAAAGACCCACATAAATAAATAAATAAGAATAAAGAATAATCTTTTTAATATGCTTCTTCAGTTAATTTTTTTCCATCTGGCGGCTGATGAAATCATATGGAAATCCCCGTCTCACATTTCCCACCGTGCCGCTGCAGCTCAGCGAAACATGACGTGAAAGGTAATGGAGCAGAGTCAGGCTGCAGTGGAGAGCAGGGAACTCTAGAGAGCAGCGCACTACAAGCCACGGCGGCCGTCGCAGGTCGCTGTAACAGATGGTCCTGTGCTGTATGCAGCACTCCATCACGCCAGCAAGGACCTGGTAGGAGTGAAACGCAGTAATTATATGTCATGCACATACTCACTGCAGGCCTATGTGTAATTAATCGCAGGTCCATTTTTTAAAAAGTCTCAATGAGAAAACTGTCCCTCTGTGTCTGGCAATGTTGAACTATGTCTCAGAGCCATGGAACCCTAATACCTGGAAATAACCCCGTCCATGTTAACCAGCTTCCGTCGGGGTGAGGAGAACCTCATCAGCAGCCCCAGCAGAGCTCTAGAACCTGGAGCAAAGTTGTGAAATGATTTGTTCAAACTTTTGGATGTATTTTATGATTTCCTCTTAACAAAATATCTGCCTTCCAGCTCGGACTTGAAAGACCACTCAAGGTAAAGGAGAGGCATGAGATTAAAGTGTGTGTTGTGTGGAGCGTGTGGGAGTGATACGGTCTCGCTGTAGGAATAAAGAATCTGAGTCTGGCTGATATACGACCGTTGAAAGAGAGCAAAAAATGTAGAAATGTGCTCTGTAAAAGTTTTCTCTAATGCTGTTTCCCGCAGGGAGGGTGTTGGACCCAGAGTGAGGACATTTCAGGTCTCTGTTTCTCTGCCATCGTTACAAAGAGGCCGTGCGTGGGAATCTGCCTTGAACTTCCTCATGAAGATGGGATGATTATATTCTGAAATGTTCCTCCAAGGCATTTGTTTTTCAATTTCCAAATTAAATTTTCAAATTGAACTTTGCTCAGGGATCAGTCACGTAGACATAAAAGATCACGTTGGCTTTTATTGCACTTTAATGTTTCCTGTTTTTATGTGTGTTTGTCTAATGGTCCATTAAAGAGCCGACACATTCAGCCATGCTACAGCATCTGTGCCGGGATACAACTTTAAATTACCAAAGAACAAAGAACTGCAGATAAGAGCAGGCACATTTGAATGGAATTAAAATGACCCGTTTGCCACGGCAGCTTAAAGTAAAAAATGAAAGTCTGTTCCCAGGTCGCTATGTTTTAACATCCCAGTCATTTCCTACACATTTGTTTTAACTGTCAGATGCTAAATGAATTATGTACACACATAACCAGGTGGTCATGAACCTGTGAACACACGAAGCAGCTCTATGGCAACACAAGACCTGACCAATAGAGTCGTCAAAAGCTTTAATATTAACAATTAATTTAAAAAAGCTGCCATTTTCCCACAATCCAAGTTCAAAGCGGAGCCTCCCTGACAGAAAGTAGGTCACCTTTCCAGAACACCTCAAGTTGGGGTCCATTAGTAAACACGTTAGCAGCCTCATCCCGTGACTTCACTCAGCTCAACATCCTGACTGGGGAGGAAATGGGCTCTGAAGAAGTCGCTGAACAAAGCGTTGACGTTTATCTCTTTTGTTTCCTTACACGCGTGTGCAAAGTGTCACATTGAGCAGGTTACACGGAAACACACACACAGTTAAATTACAATCCATGGACACGTGCAACAGCTCAGTGCACAGACTCGCCTGCACTGAACTTTATTTTGAAATCAAAACAAATGTAATGGTCCAGGATGTTGTTGTTCCTTTTGTTATATAGCATTTATAATGGTGCATATTGTTTATAACAGACTAACTGTGTGTTGTATGGAAGCTTCTTAAAGCTCACACCTGTGTGTGTGTGTGTGTGTGTGTGTGTGTGTTGGCCACAGTAACTCTGAAGAGGGGGCGGAACCAACGCTCACATGTCCATTTGTCTCTCAGCCTGTTGTCTCAGAGTTAGATTGGACAAGCACTCATTAGAAAACACGTTTTATTTTTCTGTTGTGTTGTTTGTGTTCCAGGCTGCACTAAACTCATTTGTGGTGTTATTGAGTGATGGGAACGATGAAGAGTCCTTTACGTCCTGACACATTGTTGTTTACCCACAGCAGCAGTAAACGTCCAATAAACGTCGCTGGTGGTTTCCAAAGAAAGTGCAGCAACTCTTGTGTTGAATATGGTGATGTGTTCACACGGGGAGCTGAACTTATTTCATTTCCTTCTTGTACAAATGAATGGATTAAGGCAGCACAACATTTGAGGGCTTTTACTTTTTAACAGCCGCAGGAAGTGTCGCAGATATTTAGTCTGTGAGAGAGAGAGACAACGAAAGAGATAGTCCTCAATGTCTTTTTTTAATGTCATTTAAAAAGCATTTCACAGCCAGATTGAACACACGTTGTTGTTTATTCAAGTTGGGAAGCTCCAGCCCATCTTTTCTAAAAACACTCCCGGCAGCTTGAGGTGGGTTCTCTGCCGCTGACGCCTCAGCTCTGCCCTCGCTCTGGTTCCTCTGACAGTGACTGTAGTGGTTGGTGGTAGTGGACACGTAGGCGGAACTTATTTATTCAGGCGCAGCAGTCGGCCTGGTGCAGGGAAAACACACACACACAAACATTTCTATCCAGAAACAAATAAAAACAGACACTTTCAAAGTACCCTGAAAGGCCGAGCTCTTCCAATTTAGGTTTCTTTCATACCCGCTTCAAAAGACAGCCGTGTAAAACGTTTGCTGCCCCACGGCGGAGAGCCCCAGTTAGGGCAGGAAGAAAAGAGGGGCTCCTCGCCCCCGGGCTCATTCCTCTGATGGCAGGTGTGTCCAGGTCAAACAAACAACATGCACTCAGAGGAGACGTTTCACTGAATACTCTGGTAATTTAACAAGGAGGAGAAGCAGCAGTGTCATTACTGCTCAGACTAATGTGACGTGTTGGGATCCTGCAGGTAGATTCATTTAATGTCTGTAGACTTTACTGAATCATTTATTTCCCTTTTACAGCGTCACCACAACCACACAGAGCTAATGGTGACCTCTTGATTTCATACAGATGAACGCTAAGCAGCGGCGTTCAGCAGGGATGCACGTGGAGTTTCTAGAGAGGAAATATTGAGTTCTCAGACTTGAAATGTGGTCGGGCAATACCACGTGCACCTCAGCTGAGACTCCATTTAGCTTTCCAGCACAGGTGCTGTGACACATGGCTACATAGAACAGAGCCATGATAAAACGTGTTGGGGGAACCGACCCTTTAACTGTGTGACACTCCATTTCTCTCTCTCTCTCCCTCCCTCGTTCTCATTATTCATCCACACTGAGAGCCTTGCTCAGGATTCAGGTGTGTGAGTGTGGCTAATGAAATATGTTCAGTGCAGTCACTTGTGCTCACTTCATTATGTTGCGGGTGGCCCGTTCTCTTACACCTCTGATGTGCTGGGCTGACATTTTCTGAAAGCGCCTGTTTCTATTTATACGAGCTGTTTATCTTCGCCTGGCTTCCAGCTTCATTTCTACCTGCAATTAGTTGCCAGGTTGGGAATGGTTCACCTTCTAATTTCACGAACGCTGCTGGCAGGAGGGAAGGCAGACAAAAAAACAAATATCACAAGGTGTTCCATTTTAACATGACCTCTGAGCGAACGCCGGGTCCTTCTCTCTGGCAGCCTCCCTCGCCATATGATGCGGCTTTAACATGGCTTAGCTTTCAGCAGGTCTTCTGGCACAGCAACGCCAGGCTTGGGTTCAGCACGCCGTAAATGTGGCTGGCGTGTTCTCAGTTAGTATTAATAAAGCAGAATGGGAAGAACAAGCACGGGAAATAAAAAAAAAAAAATCAATCAGTCACTTTTTTCCTGGGGGTTAACAGTATGTCAGTTTTAATTGAAAAATTGGGTGTTGACGAGAAAGAAAATCTCCATCAAATCGCAGCATTGGTTGTTTGCTACAAGAAAAAAAAAACAACAACAACAACAAACCCTCTGGACCGCCCCCATGTGGCTGGTTAAAGTATAGGTCATAAATATGAATGCAGTTCTCTCCTTCTCTATATTTATTACAAAGTGTGTGTGTGTGTGTGTCTGTGATTAATAAATGTGATTTTTTTGGTAGATTTTGAGTGGGATTAAAACCCAGTCATTCCATTAAAGGTGATGGATGTTCCAGTGTTCATGTCTCTGACAAATTTATTTTTGGTTTTAATTGTTTAGTTAATTGATCCTGAAAAATGAACAGAACAAAATAAATAAATATAGAAAGTCAAAGGAGCAGCGCGTATATTTGTAGCCTGTCATCGGCTGATGTCTCTCTGATCCACTGGACCGTCGGTCTTCCATCAGTTAGCTCGCCGCCGTGGCGGGGCTGCTGGAGCTCGGCTCGCCGGCGCGCTGATCCCCTTGATTGACTTCGTGTTAGGACCTTAATTCTCGTCAATGCCACAGAGCTCCATTTCATGGGGATTAATTGTGCTTGGCATTCCAGACGCAGACTAAAGGCTCGCAAGCCTGCAGTATTCCGAGCAGGTTGCTTTAAATCCCTTTTGAGCGCAGAGCTGACTTTAATTCAATTTGAAAAACTGATAAAGTCTGGGATTGATGAAGGCTGGATGGAATCTGCTTTATTGCCCCAAATGATAGGTATTAAGGTGGTTGATTTATCAGCCATGTATTGGCTTTTAATCATCATCTTTGGAGACGCAGTGAGACGAGGGAGGGGGGACAAACGAGCAGCATGGCTCTTTGGATCTTATCGCTGCACCTGTTATTGGAACATTACTGGGCCCCTCAGAGATTCTTTGGATAATAGAAGCTTTAGCATTGTATAATTGATTTCAGCTACTTCGTCTGAAGCAGCCATGAAAGGTTTCAACACTGTTTGGCAGAAATAAACCAAAGTTACACAAAGCCCTTTCACTTTATAAGATTCAAATGTGGTTTTGTTTTCCTGATCAGCCCCCCGCTGGGCCTCTGGTGGGGTCTTTGTTGCACACCGGCGTTTACGGGCATCGTCACCTGACAGGACACACGTCTTCAACTAAAGGCTCACTCTCGTTGAGCCACCCCCGTCACAGCTGTCGCTACTCAGCATCTCTGTGCCTCAAATCAGGTCAAATCGTTTTCAAAGAATAGTTCGACATTCTGGGGAATAGATGATTTCTTTGGCTTACACAGAGTAATATGAGATTACATTATAAAGGTGCTTTGTAGGACATACCTTACAGCCCTTTTCCTATTTCACCCCCCTTGTTTTCTCAACGATTCTCTTGTCCTTCAAACCCACCGGGTGAAATCGTCCCCGCGGAATCCTGACAGCCGTTCACCCAACTTAATACATTGAAACAATATCCAAATACGCCATTACAGTCCTTGTTTAATAATATTTATACTCTCTCCCAGCTCAGGGAGGAGCAGGAAATTCCCACATCCCTTGGCGTGAAGTCACTCACTGCTTTGGTGACTTTTAGTCCTCATCATGTCTGACTTCATCTTTAAAACAGAAATATTGACTTATTACTTGTGCCCACTAAATAACTGGTGGTTTGTCCAACAACACACGAGAGAGCAGGAAACAGATAAGATGTAAATATTAACATTCATCTCACCTTATCTCTATACTCAGAGTAAAACAGTTTCTAAATACCAGAAAAAAAACTACATGTATTATGGATGGAAAAATCCAGGCATTTGCAAACATGTACTTTCAGCTTGTGTTGGTAAATATCACCAATCTGTTTCAGAGACCTTGACAGGAGTGACACACACTGTTAGAGTTGCAGCGTGGATTTAGGTATTTGCTGTAATCTAAAGTTTGCGTGCCAGTGCCTGAAAAGTGCCCTTCATGTGCGATGTTGTGAAACAAGGCTGTCTTTCTCCTGTCTTCCAGAGCGCTCATGTCAAGGACGTCCTGTTTTATCACTGCACTGCTGCCTCGGAGCTCCGAGCTCCCCTAAACTGTTTCTGTGGAGCGCCGGTTGCCCTCTCTCTCGCTCTTAATCCACCCTGTGTGTTTGCCACTCTGTTTAAAGGCTGATGCAACTGGGGGGATTAAAAAGATTAGTCACCTTATACAAAGGTAGCGTTGGGCGCAACTTTTGCTCTCTATCGCGGATCTCTGCTCCAGGAGGCAAACATCTCAGCAGCACTTCAGCATGATGGAGGGAATCATAAAGTGATATCTGGGGTGCATGTCTGAAGAGGTGAGAGGTTTTGCACTGGCGCAAAATTGAAATGTTTAAGAGCAGCACTTGTTTTTGGAAATAAGTTGGAGAAAATGCACATCTTTCAATCTGTCTAACTCAAATTCTGAGCAGCCAAGAAATTCAGATCGTTGTGAAAGCAGTAAAGAATAAAGTCGGACTTGAAAAGGAGGCGGTGTCCAGAGCGTAGAAAAGGTGTCATTCCTCTGGATTTCAAACATTTCGTTTTCTATTTAGAGGTATGAATTGAGCAACATTCGGTTTTGGCTGAAACTGAATTGTTCATTACGCTGACAGTGACAGATGGATTTTCCACGTCCAGACAGGAGAGAAGGTGCTTGAGCTATGACGCTAGCATCCACATACCTAGAGGGTTCAAAGGTTCTCTTGCTTGGGCCAAAATACATTTGTTATGTCCTTGAAACATCTGAACCACGGCGGGCTACCAGATGTTTAGAAAGTAAACACCTCCAGTCAGAAATTCAAGCCTAAACACTACATCTGTGTTCATTTGTGCAACGACTTCAACCGTGTCGTTGCTGGATGATAATCTTAATCTAGATCTGTTGGAAATAATCTGGATTCAGGGTTTCGGTGCTGATAGTTAGGCCCCCAACACATCAGCACGTCTTCAACTACTGGGACTCAGTGTCTTGTAGTACCTGTGGTAAGGTAACACACACACACACACACACACACTGACCTCATGCTAAAGGTTGTTATCAGCGACTCAGAGGGCGGGGACACGTGACCCGCTAATTAGGCTGCGTCACATCAGACGAGTTGTCTGAAGAGCTCTATTGATTACGACAGCGCCCGGTCTGTGATTAATAAATGTCACGTGCGAGGGCTTCAGTAATGAATGCGGCGAACAAAGGAGGCGATAACGAACGCAAACGCACATTAAACACATGACGTCGTGAGGGGACACCTGACGGCCCAATCAGGAGGGATGTTCACATGTATGTATGTGTGGAAGTTGGGCCCAGAGGAACGGCCTCATGGGGAACCATCATAATCCCTTTTTCTGCCTCCCCAGCCCCCTGAAAGACATTCTATAAACATGTGATGGGCCTGAGAGAGGGAGGGAGGGGAAGATCCAACATGTTCAGAGGTTGAAAATGCCAAAAACAACCAAGGGCTGAGGCGTCCGCTGTGTGTTGCAAATCTCTCCTCTATTATCTTCATGTCTTATCTCCTGATTAAAGGCTGAAACACGCTGCACCTGGAAACGCTGGCTGCTGGAGCCGCAGCCCTTTCAGATTCAGTCATTTCCAGGAATCAATTAGGGCTGGTGTGTTCGGGGATTAGCCGGTCACTCCGCCTGCTCTCCAGGCTCTCCACGCTGAAACAGGCTTACTGTCCACACAAGCAGATACAGCAGATGGTGAGAGGAGATGGCTCAAACTGAGCCCACTCATCTCTGCTCCTCCACAAACTGCAACGTCTCTCTGAAACGAGACGAGCTCGGCTTGTTTATTTTTATTTTCAGGTGTTTGTTTGTTATGCTGACGTCTTGTGTGGAACGGATCGGGGGATTACAGAGCAGGAGCTGCGTCCAAAAGAGGCAGGGGTCAGAAGTTCGGCGCTACCCAGGAGTGTCAGGAGGTGGAGCTCTTCCCAAAATGGAGGCTGTGATGCTGTGCCAGAGCAAAGAGATAACGACATCCTGCTGCCGGTCCAGAACAAGACATCTCCACACACACACACGGTCCAGAGCTGCGGGGCTTGACAGAAGCAATGACACATCCAATGTTTATATATCTATAGCAGCTATGGTCATGGCGTGACCTCTACATCACTAACGCAGCGATGAAAAGTACATTCAGTGGAAGTTACCGTGTCCTTAACAGGATCCAAAACACTTCACGCTTTAGAGTGTCCCCCTGTGGGTGTAGAGGTGGACCATGAGACGTGCACGCTCCTGGTTTCATCTTTACTGGGATGGTTTGCAAATGGAGGCAGAGCAGCGCCGACACAATAGAAACGCTCATGGAAGCACTGCGGGGCTCTAAAGTGGGCCAGTGTTTCATGAGCAGAGAAACACATTCAACATGTTTAATGAATCACGACCAAAACTCACACGCTCATTCAGTTCAGACATTTATGAGTTGAAACCTTTTCCCACGGACAAATGTGACGGCATTTACAAAGATGCCTCCAGTACCAGCGTGTACATGTACATCAGCAGTACTCTGTGTTTTTGATCTGGGGCCTTTGTGTTTTTTTCTAACTGATCCCAAATGAAAGTGTTAATTTGCTTCTGGGAACTCAAATGACACATATGACTGTGGAATCACAAAAGGAAAGGAATGTGGACGTGATTAGCTTTCTCACCACAGGAATTAAAATAACATGTTTTTTTTGATATCTCATTTTGGATTAGTGCCCCGAAGAGGCGAATAAAGTTCCGTTGAGCGGAGCGCACACAGGAGCGTCTGATAAAGCAGCTCCTCGTACAGATGTCAGAGCGCTTTTATCTTTCTTCTGTGTGAGCGTCCAGCAGCTTTTCACGCCGTCCGTCTGTGGGTTCGGACCCGATGAATACGAGCTCCGGCTTGTTGCAGCTCACATTGGGGACTTCTCCTCATTTGGAACCAAAAAATGGATGATTGCTTTTCAGGAGGCCAGAGGAGCACTGAGTTATGTAATGACTCAGCGTCTCTATTGAGGAGATACGCTGAATGTTAATGGGGGGTTTTCAAAGGCAGGTTCAGCGTTGCCTGCTCAAGGACAGAGGCAGATCCTTTGAGCTGTGAGCACCATTACCATGCTACGGATAGATTTTTCCATCTGGGCTGACATTGACTGCTTTCCATTTGTAACAGCAGCAGAGGGCATGCGCTCTGTCGCGGTGACCCCCCTGGAGAGAGAGAGAGATGCTAACACACGATTCCTGCTGAATCAAAGTCTGGGTCGCACACGCTCTCACGCCAGCCCCGTGACCTCGGGCTGGAAAATGTTCTGTTTACTTGCCTCAGTGCGTCCTCTGCTGCACGTCAGAAGACAACAAGAGACAACAAGAGAGACAGATCACACCAATAACATGCTCACAACGTTGTGTGAACATTGCTCAACATGCAACGCATTAGTGTGATGTTTTTCATGGTAGTTCTGGAGAAGACAGCTGCTGTCAGTGGCCACAACTGTCCACTACGGCCCTCTGTAGCAACGAATTGGTCAATAACATGTCCTCTGATATCCACAACTCAAACAAAGAGAGCAAAGTCTGATGCATCCACCACATTCTGCTTTTCACTCCCCGAAACCTGGCGCCATGGCTCCTCTCAGCCGTCGTCTCATCACGTGAGGCCAGCTGCTTCCTGCTCCTCTCAAGTGAAACCCTTAAAAGAAGCCACCACCCGCTCCACCCGCTCCACCCGCTCCGAATGCAACAGGTGTAAAGACGGTAGAGGAGATCAGGATCCTAACAGTAAATGCTGCTGCTTCACACTGAGCAGCAGCGCATCTGATGGCCAGTCACTGACCTGACCCGGTCCCAAGGCATGGAATCGGATCCAAACTTAATAATAATCCAAACTATTCTCTGTCCTCTGACACAGCAGTGCTTGATATCTGTGTCTCTAAATGAACGACTGAGCGTTTTTATCTCAGTAAACAAATTAATGGCTTGTGCGTTTTAAAAGGCTGGCTGCCCACATCAGTCTGCAGGTTTCTGTAATCTCCTGACAACAGATTCATGCTCCGACAAATCGGAGTCAGGAAATGGCTGCGTTGCCACAATCTGCTTGCTTCAAGTTCAGTGGCTAAACAGCCACCTGAGCTAATGGAGGCGAGGAGCTGCTGGAGATGTGAGGCGGCTGCGTGGTTTGATAACAACCCTGTCACACTGTGGAGCAAGTACCAGAGGTCACTGTGGGTCACCGGCTCACTGCTTCCCTCGTTTTAACCAAGTCCTCGCCAGCGTGGCCCGCAGCTGAGCCACGCATGTGTCCTCTGACGTGTCCCTGTCCTCTGGCCCATCTGCTGCATTAAAGGGGACAACATGTCAACTCTGGGACATACTGCATGTTCAATATTTTACACCAGGCAGTGCAGTACATAATATAATAATAATATAGTCATTGGATTTGTTCCGTCTCCACTGAGGGGCTGACCACAGTGGAAGGTAAAAGAGGATCTGTTTCTCCGGCCTCAAGAGGAGAAATGAATTATTATGAAATCACCTGACATGTGTCTGTTAATCTCAGTCAGAGAGCAAATACAACACAGTGAAGAGTGAACTGGACTAACCCATAATCCACCAGGTCTAACAAGGACCTCGTGATAGAGGCAGAGCTTCCCATTGATGGAGCGAGCGTCTGAAATGTCAATCTGATCGTCACTGCGATTATCCCGTTAAAGCAAAGCTCCCTGGGACCGTCTGGGGAAAGCGAGCGAGCAGCGGGGTTCCTGCATAACGCAGAGAAGGATTAGAGCAGAAATTGAAACCTGAGATGGCTCAGTGTGGGTGGCTGCTACTTTCAGAGGATATTAGCTGTGTGGTTTCATCAGGTCAGATCATGTACTCACACACAAGCACAGAGAGAACGAGACGTCCTCGCAGGTTCTCCAGTTTGTTGCTGGTCACCTTTAGCTCAGTTCAGTTTTCATAAGCAAACAGCCAGTCTGCAACTGCCCTCTGGAAAAGTCAGAAATTGAGAAGCACCGTCGTCCTCCTCCGCCTCAACTCTCATTAATGTCAATTTCATAGTGCCGGTCCGGAGGCGCTGCTCTCCTCAACGTGTGGCCCTCTGAATACACTCCCAGACATCAAAAGGCTTCCAAGATCACACTGTATTTGATGACCTTTCCGCCCATGTTGATTTGACTGTGACTGTGCTGCCCTTTTGACCCCAACCCTGTGCCAAACCAGCGGCTAAGACAACACCGTGAATTAAACGGGTTTAATGCTTCGTAGCAACTTTTTAAACCCCTGAACTTTGTCTCGTCATTGGGCATGCATGGATTTGTCACAGAGGGGGAAAGAGTTCTGGAGTGGGACTGTTTCAGCGAGGGGTGAAATTCAGGGCATCGGCTGTGGATGTGTGTATAAGTACACACAGCACCACACTGGCTGGGAAATGAAAGAAGCAGCACTCGCTGTTGTTCTGACGCTCCCTATTCTAGTCCCCACTTTGACAGCACACCCTGCATCGCTCCATAGAACTTGGTTGCCATGGTCACACACAAGTTGTGGTTTATTTGGAGCCATTAGTCGTACTGTCAGAGAAGGATTTGACTAACTGTTGATGGGCCCTTCACAGCAGCCCGTCCTCATTCAGGACGTGGTCTGAGAGAATGGTCCCACAATGACTGAATGGCACAACATGCACGTTAAGAGAGTAGGTTTAGAGTGTTGCTCATCAACACTGCTCCTTGTTGTCCAACCATCAGTCTCGACTGTAAGATGATAGAGGTTTGACATTGCTTGCAACCAACTGGCCAAAAAACCAAGTGCAAACAGGAGGGGGCCTCGTCCGTGGAGGACACTCCTGCCGAGGAGCTGGCCCTCTGCAGTAATGAGGGCTGCCCCGTAATGGAAGGGGAACAGGCCTGTGGATGTCAGTGTGCGCTGTAATAACAATGACTGTTGTTGAACACACTCGGTCCCAGCCACAACGTCCACATTTGCACTGTTTGTCTTTTAAGACAAACACTGCAAACTCTTGTAAATGGGACAGACATGACTGATATAATAAATGATAAATAATAATAACAACTGCAAAAAACCCTGTTCCAACGATCAGTTTCATTGTTAATGCTCACGTAAGGAAAGACGCCATGTTTAATAAGCAATCCGTGTTTCTTTGTAGAGCTAGTTTCACTGTTAACAGTCCTCTGAGAAAAGGCCTTTGAACAGCCTGTTTGGACGGAGATCACCAGAATCTACTTCAGTGCCTTCTCACTGAGCCCCCTGTCTGAATGCTTGACATTTCCTGAGCCTGATTTCTGAGAGTGCGGCTATGATGAGGGTTCCCAGTGGCTGCAGTCGGCCAGGGCTCCGTGGAGCAGTCTATTCCCTGGGATGTGGAAATCTCAATCTGCTTCTAATTGCTGCTGTTCAAAGGCCGGGGCAGCAGTGGAGAGATCCAACGCTCGGACAAACATTGCTGATTAAAAAAATCATTGCTTTGACTAGATTTTACATTATTCAGGAGAAAGGAGACTGTCATACTTAGCAGTCCCTGTAATTACTAGGAACACTACTGTACTACATGTTTTCACTCCCCCTCTCTAGAGGGGAGCATAGTAGTATAGATCGTTTTGATGTTGGGATTAGTATCATTATTATAAATATATATGGTGGTGAGCCTCTCTCGATTTGCATGATGAATTAATATGAAATAGTAGTTTCCTATTAAGTCAAAATGATCACATTGAAATTCAGTTTTTGGAGGATTTCCAAGTGAAACGTGTCGTGAAATCAGAGAATCATGAGAGTTGACTCCCAAACAGAGTTCTATTGACAAGCTCTGTTGTGGGAGAATCAATCCCAGCACACACACACACACACACACACACACACACACGAATGATGAGAACAAGCTTGTGAGAGGAAAAGTATTTAAAGCTCTGTGGTTCCAAGCTAAATCAGAGTATTTAACTCTCCATCTATCTGTAGCCAGGCAAACATCTTGGATAAACTTGGATTGTTAAGATTATTATTTTCAAACGTGTTGTGATTCTTCCCTTTAGAAAACAGGTCAAGCTCGTTCCCACCTGGGGGCTTCTCAACTGACTGTTTGCCATCATTTTCACTGGGAGTATTTCTACTGTGCTAAATTCTACAGGGAGAGGTCAACTAAAGCACAGACATCCCAGAACAAGAGGACTGGTTGGTCTCTTGGATGTGATGAATGGCTGCTACCCAGCGCTTCCCATTTCACACCAAAGGTCAGTTGGTTTTTATAACTTAGCCATAAATTAAAGCCTTGTTCATTTTGCTCACACACTCATCAACGACAGTAAGCAGCCGTCCTCGGGATATTAAAAGTTGATTTAAATCAGGCTGTGCGTGAAATGTATTGTTCTGTCTTCCTAACACCTGCAGACATCGACAGGAGCGGAGTTGGGACAAGCTGAGACATGAGCAGATAATGTTTATCGTGCAGATAATTAGCTCGGCCACGAGCAGCGATACACAGCTACTGGTGCACACCTGACGCCAGGCAGCTGTGAGGAGCAGAGATCAATACTATAGTACCTCAATGACACTTGCATAAGCTCAGGCTGCACTCTCTTGGATCAACGTACACACACGTAACAGCAGGACTTTTCAAAAGGCTGGGAGACATGAGAGATGAAACCTGTGGCTTCATAGCTCCACTTAGATAAACTTGAAGTGTTGCTTACATGAAGAGCAGGTTCTAAAAGAGCTGGTTTGAACCTTACAGCTGTGGCACAGTGTGATGACGCAGGAGAAAACATTTCTCACTGGAACATACGGGAAGAATTAATCAGACTCAATGACATTTGAAATCAAACCGAGTGAAACGAGACAAGGACACTAATAACGAGTCCTACAATTACAGTTTACATTCCCAGCGATGAACAGAATGAGCTGGCATCAAATAAAATAATACCGACTTATTTTTACAGCTAATTGCAGCCAATTAATCAGCATGATTTATTTCCAAACATCCGCTCGTGCTGGGCACCGTCTATTTTTCTCAATATGTGCTCGTTAGAGGTGGCTTCAAGCTCACCTCACTCTTTACCTGATTTCTGTCCGTTTGCTGGATCCTAAACGTGATGAATGGCTAATGCGTGGGACGGATGCATGCTGGACTTTTTCATTTGATTTATTGTTTTTATTACTCCAAACATATGTGAGGGCAGTAGAGACTCTCCACCCCCCCACAGAGGAGCAACACCTGGAACACACACACACTGAACACGCTGGCCGTAGTCGTGAGTCGCTGGCTGCAGCAGAGGAACCAGAGTCGGACTCTCAGCTCACTCTCAGCTGCCTCGACAGCAGTTTTCCCTCCACAGGACGGAGCAGCTCCGCCTTTATGGCGAATCATCTTCCTCAACACGTCCACTGTCATGCTCACTTCAGCTAATGCTTGTCAGCATGATATCCTCCTGGGAGATAAGGGGGGGGGGGCTGTAGAATGACAGTCTGTCAGGCCTGCAGGCGAAAGAACAGTCAGGCTGACCAGTGGAGAAATAAGAACGAGCCAGCGTCCTTTGAAAGGAGCCGTGATGGAGCTCGTGTTTGAATATCTGAAACAGGGCATCCGTGACTTTTGATGTGCAGACCTTCATGCTAATGAAGCAGAAGATGCAGGTCCCAGGAGGCAATGCAGCCCTTTATTCTTCACACTGGATGTTTTCTCTCTATTTTTTAATAAACTGAAATGAACTCTTCGCACTCCCTTTGAGACCCCCCCCCCTGTACTGCAGAGTTTGGAGTCAAGCAGCACTTGAGTGGGTGCGTGGGCCTGGGCATGTGTGTGTGGTCTGAACGCCCACAAGGAACGTAATCACAGTGCTAATTGTGCATGTTGTCTGAGGGTTCAGTGGAAAGCTGTGGAACGAGGGTCGGGTTGCAGGTAATTTCAGGGTTTGGCTGCAAGTAAAACGTCATGTTGACTTGAGTCGAGCGCAGAAGGACCGAGCTGCTCTCAGGGCGGCTATTAGGTCACAGACGTGAGTCATGACTGTGAAAGCAAGAGGTGATCAACTCTAGGATGAAAATAATTATTGAAAATAATCCATTTAATATTGATAAACAATCAGATAGTCACACACCCGTGTTGTCACCGGCTCATTGACGAGCACAACACAGAAATCACACTTGAGTCATAAACAATGCAAAACAACACACATCCTCGTTCCGTTTAAAGACAACACGTCCACATTCTGTGCATTTTGTTTCCCACAACGAGGAGCATCTCAAATATTATCCCAGCTGGTTTCTTTCTGTTGCTTCAGAAATAATACTATCCGATGCGTCCACCTCATGTTCCCCCACGCTGACGACACGTCCACGAATAAGCTGCTATCTCACAATAAATGGCAGATGCACAGCCGGCGTCTGTCTGATGTCACAGCTATGAAAAATAGATCCAGCCTGAGTGGACGGCAAAAGATAATGGGTCTAATGTGACTCAGGTGTACCTGCAAGACGTTTAGCTTTGCTCTCTTGGGTTCACTGATTCCCACACAGAACAACCGGGTCTATTTACAGACACGTGAATCGCAAGCTTTTCTCGCCACGCGAAAAAAGATGTGAGCTCAGGCGCGGCCATGCGTAAATGTGAAGGCTGAAAGTATTGCCACATTTTTAGATATTGATACAAGGCTTGTGGAGAAACAAAGTGCCTCTGAGAGCTGACCCCTGCATTCCTGACAGTTAGCCTGCAGCTCCACGCGTCAAAGCCGCTGGAAGTGGCTGATGTCGGTGCGATGTGGATCTGGACCTGGGAAGGGAAGGGCCCTCTGAGCTCAGCCCACTCCTTCTGAACTCTGGGACTTTACATTTGCATTTGCATAAGTGAGTAAAAGTTCGTATGGCCCGACTTCAACAGAAGAGCCTTTTCACAATAATACCAAAATCAGGGACTTGACCCTCCTTTACTGAGGGTTCTGAAACGCTGCACGTCCAGGTCTGTGTTTCATTACCAATCCCACATGGTGCAAAACAAAAGCTTGAAAGGACTCAAACTGGTTCCTTGTGACTGCAGGGCGAGGAGTCAAAAGCAGCATATTCAGAATAATTAGAGGTATTGATTCACAGCTCCAGTTAGATGAGGAACATTTGACCCGTGCACGCTGCTGGTGTTCTATGCCCTCTCAATGTTTGCTGTCCTGCAATGCAAATGATTCATGAAGTGCTCGTGTAGCGTGTGCAGCCCCTTATTTTTATTGTATCCTTCTACTGGCTATGCTGTTCACCACCCTCAAGCATCATGAGACAATGCCCCCCCTCCCTTCTGGAAAAAAGACACCCAGACTGAGAGAGACACAGAGACTGGTCATTTCGTGGTGTTTGGATCTCTTTGTGCTCATTGTCTTTGTCTTTTTGTCCTCTTCTAAGCCTGGGTTAGTGTTGGGGGGTATTTATGGTTATTTATTTTTATGTTGTCATTCTCTGTCGTTTGGGGTCTTCACCTCTTTGAGGTCGATACAGTAATGTTGTGTTTGGAGCTGCTATGCCTTCCTTTGCTGCCGTCATCACATTTTAGCCAGTTTGTTCATCATGGCTCTGCAGGCGCATCCACCGATCTGTCTAGGGTCTGAACCCTCGGAGCCACACGGGTTCCACGTCAGGAACAAATCAGAGTTGAACCTCCGTTACCAGTGAACAAAGCGGGACGTCTGGATGGAGATGAGGAGTCTTGCTCGCTGTCCACGTGTTGAGTCACCGGCTATCGTTAAGACTCGGCAGGAGCGGTGCACGCTCAGGGGCTAAAGTGCCGTGGCGAATCTGAAAAGCCTGTTTCTTACAAAATTGCCAAACAGAAACGTTTTCCTGTGGGAATGGTTCCAGGCTCAATGTTGCTCCCAAAAAGCTGTGAGATCCTCAAACCTTTCACTGCTGAACCAAAAGTCGTTAAGTTGGATCTTGTAAAGGGTCACTCTGGTCTTTATACGGCTGCACTGCCCAATTTCCAATGTTCATAGAGCTTTGAAGAAGATGGTGCAAAAGAGAAGATGTTGTGGGGTCTACCTCCTTCGATGAAGGTTTAATCAACTGAAACATGGAAACAACGTGGTCTCTGCTGAGCCTCTGAGCGCCTATGAAATGTGAACAACTGTCCTCTAGAGACCGTAGCTTCTGTCCTCTGCTGGGTTTGTGTCTCAGTGCCTGTTTAATGAAGGGTCAACGGTGCTAAACGAGTTTAGTGAAAATAATGTGACATGAGTGGTTATTCATATTTTATTTATTTTTATTTACATGAGGCTTATATATAATTTGAGACAGAAAGACTCCTTTGTTGTGAATAAGGGCCTTAATTCTGCAACTATGCATAAGGTCATGGACGGTGTTACGGAACATTTCATGGTGCTATTACGTCCTAAAAATGAATTGAACTGTGGTGATATTCATTAGAACCTACTTTACATATTATTAATTAAAATGATCCATTAAAAAACCAATTTACACCTCAAATGAAAACATCTATTGCAGACGCCAATTAGGTGTCTTATTTTCTAAGTTTTCCTGGTAGAGCCAATTCTCACAGCCAGCGTTCATCTACGCCACATCTGCTTCAACTGGGAATAAGAATCACAACAAGAAAACTTTCCATGGGTATCAAAATAAGATTCCGTGGTTTTTTTAATTGTTGAAAATTGAAAGGGATACAAGCCATTTTCTATGTATGTGAAGGAACATTTATTGAAATCAAGGTGTTTTTAAATTCAAGGGTTTCGGTTTGAAAAGTGAGCTCACAGGTGCTGTTGGGAGAGTCTAACTAACCTCCCCTTGTGTAATTGCCATCAGTGCCGATGTTGATTTACATGAAATAACAATTGTGGGACGAGATAAATTCAGTGAACGCGCTCTACCAACACTCAGGCCTCTTTTGTTCACCCAGCTCAATAGAAGCAATTGAAACGTCGATTTTCTCCAAATAATGAGCGCGGTTGATCAGTCCTCCTCGGGACCAGCGTATCGATCCTGGAGGAGAAGATCAGTTGCTACAGCAGCACAGGGACCAGGCTGGAGGACGTGGATCCAGAGGGCTCTCGGCTTTAATCCCCGACCATCATCATCAGTCGGATGCAGAGGTATTAAAATCAACAGCTTAGCCTGGGTGAGCAGCGTGTGCTCTCAGAGCATCATGCAATTCAACACAGTGGTGAAACCTTCTTATCTTGACAGAGGCCGCGTCATGAGATGAAGGGAAACTGTTTCTTCTGTTCAATGCAACACGTCTTGTTGTGAAACAACAGATTTGCATCTTGGGGCCTGAGTCATTCATCTGGTTCCCAAAATGAAACAAGTCGTGGCCATGCGTCAGGGCCCTGTGACGATGCAGAGTCATAATATTAAGATTTACATTTCCCAAACGCCTCCACTTTAAATACGACACCTCTGATTCCATGATCACTGCTCCCATTTGTCTCAGCTCATTTCTAATGCATGAATACTTCCTAAACACCTCCCCGCAGTACTTTGAATATTAGCTGCCACAATAAGATTTGATTGATTAAAATATTGTATAATAGAACTTATATTCTACCAGACCTCCCTCTGTGACCCCGTGGGACCCGTCCTGACATGTCACTCGTCCCTGGTTTGCTCCGACATGTCCAGGTCATGGACGTCTTTTCTGTCCCCACGGAACAGGGTCCCGTCTGCGTGCACGTGTACCAGTGTCACAGAGACGCCATTTCCATTCAGAGGAAACTGACTCTGAAGCCGATGAAACTCGGGCTGACTCAGACATTTGCTCCAGTTCCTCATCAACTGCTTGAACGCGAGAGGACGCGTGTTCAGCCACCAGGTGGCGATCGGCACGCGTCAGGAGCCGGTCGCGACGGCACGCACAGACGGTCTTAGGGTCCTCTGACCAACGTGGGAGAACTTTAAACTGCTTTCAACCCCGGGGGTAAAACCTGCCTGAACTCGCTGCTTACTGAGTTTGATTAGCACCACATGGTTTTTCAGAGCTCGCTGAGGCTGGGAGGACTGCGCTGAGAGCGCTGAAGCTAACGAAACAACACGCTAGTGGTGGCTGAAACACGGTCTGATGACAGATGCTTCAGGAGCAAAAGAACTTTCTGGAGAATCAAAGCACGTGCGAGTGGTAAAGTTGCCGTTTTGGAAACAGCGTGTTGTTTAATGACTTGGTTGAACCGTACACCTCAGTGACTGTTTGCTTTCCATTCCCATTATTTGCCTCAGCTGTAATTAACTCAATGATTCAACGTCCTCAGCGGAGCAGACAAACTGAAACTGTGCCGTAAACAATGTACAGAATAAATCAGCTCTGTGCCTACATGTAATGAAATGAATGTCACCTGAAGGACTCTGCACAGTCAGACAAAAAAAGAAAAAAAAAGAGGTGTGCAATTTCTGTGGAGTTAGAGCAATTTGAAAAGGTTTCCCCTGCCTGGAGCGCACGAGGAGGCTGCTGTTATCTTTCCATCTGCATATGTCACCTGTAACATTCATTTGAATAGTAACTCTATGCTCTCTCTCTCTCTGCCCCCCCGCCCTTGGAGCTCCTGCAGAAAGTGAAAGGTCTGCTGTCCCCAGCGTCCAGCCACAGGACTTCCCCTCAACTTCAGCGCTTGGTTTAAAGAGGCAAACAAAGGGAAAAACAAAAACATGTGGAAGGGTGAAAAAGGTCTGCAGGTCATCTGAATCCCACAATCCTCCAGGTTCAGTTCCCATCATCAACATCCAAAAAACACGGTCGATGCAAAAATCTGCAAATGCAAATTGAAGCAACGTCCTAAATTGTGCAGAAGTTTCAGCCGCTCCTCTTCCTCCAGCCTCGATGCTGCTTCTCATTAGACCCATAAATAGGCTCCTGCCTCTAAAAAGTCTGGGAGGAAGCAGCCTCATGTTCTCATGTAGAATACAGACATCAGCTTCCCTCTCCCGGGATCCCTGCACACACACACACACACACACACACTTTGTCTGGGGTTTCTTGTGAAATTGGCACACTTCAAAGCTATGGGATTGACAGCACTGCAGACGGAAAAGTCCCATTCATGTGCCTGCTGGAATTATGCATACATCTCTCTTGAGCAGCTCCCTCCTTCCTTTAAATATCTGGCCTCCACATGACTCCCTGCAACACGCTGGAAAAAATATGCAAAGGGAAAGAAAAAAGAAACACTTGAAGGCAACAAGAGGAGCTAGTTGAACACAATACAACTGCACATCAGTTAAACATCCCACAAGCTGTTCGATGGGTGTCAGCAGCAGAGTTAAACGGGAAAATACAACCTCGCTGGGTTAGAGTGTGTGAGGAGAACACACACCAGACCTCAGCCGCTCTCAGCTGAGGCTCACGACCACCGGAACGGTTCCCTCGCTGGCCGAGCGTCGGCTCCGCCCTGACCTCCCTCGCCACCACAAGGCGCACGCCCTCTGCGCTGTGGCTTTAACGCCATCCATCACGCCTGTCATAAGCCTATCTGTGCTGATGTTACCAGCCCTTCATCTCCTGCAGAGCCACTGCTGGAGGGGGAATATTATATATGAGGCAACATCACATGTTTAGGGTTCCCATTGTGATTCATTTCATTTAGGGTTGGGTCACTTTCAGACACATGTTGAATAAAAGAGAATAAAAGTTGCCTGACTTTGGCTGTGAGGAGCTTTCTAAGATATCAAACATGCAATCTGTTGATTTGAGTCTCAGGTATTGTCAGGTGACGTTTCCTCTGAAATGCTGCAGAAGCGTTCAGGCTGTGCCCTGCAGAGCTGGAGACAACCTCGTGAAGCACGACGATGCACATCGCGTTCTTGTGAACTTGAATAATGCACAAGGAGCTAACGTGAAATGAATCGGTTCACTGTGAGGGCGCCGCGCTCCCAGGAACGCCGCTATCAGAACGGCGCTCCGACTTCTCGAGCCGAGATGCAAACGTGTCACCAGCAGCAGCTCCAGGGCTGAAGCAGATTATATAAGCTCTGTGATGCGTCTCCTTGAAGCGGATGTGACTAGAATCAGGCATTGTTGGGGCTCTGTGCACAACTTCTGAAAGTGGAGCATTCCTCAGATGTAATCTCCTCTGCCCGGATGAAAGGCCCAGTCATAACGGCCCATCTCCTGCTCATGGGGCCTCTGTGGAGCAGGTCTGTAGCTTAGAAGGAGATTACAATGGATTTACCACTGATCTCACACACTCCTTTGCAACCCCCCCCCCCACCCCCCCACCCCCTGCTACCTCTTAAAAGTACCACTCTGAGTGTGCTGTGGCCAATCGTCAAAAGCTTTGTTAAAGGTGTGTGAAGCTCTGAGCTGCGTTTATGATCCGCACAACAACACCCGGCGGCCGGAGCCAATGCTGCGTCTCAGCTCAGGAATTTAATGGAAATCTGGGTCACTTCCTGATAATGGGGGTGAGGACGCAGTCACGAGGATGAGGTCACCCCAGGAATCATTCAAACGGCCACCGTCTCTCCTCCCAGATGCAATATAGGTCAAGCATCTGTGTGTGTGTGTGTGTGTGAGCAGGGGGATGCTCATGAATTATTCATGCTGGCAGATAGCTGGCTGAAATGATCCGCTGTTTGTGGAACAAATCAAGTGGGAGAGCAACACCTAGATCTGCTTTCAGGAGGAAGTGATTAGTCACGTTCATCACTGCAGACACGAGGAGGAAGAACTTGTCCCAGTGACGTGACGTGGCAGCGCCTCCTTGGGCCCGAGCCCTTTCTTCAGAAACCTCTGGATGGAAATGCAAAGCGTGTCTGTGGAACCCGTTCATTAGGGTCCTGACAGGACGCCTCCTTTGCTCCCACAGCGACTTTGCTTTTGTGAACACAAACAAATAACGCACACAGCTATTCACACACACACACACACACATCTCACAGCGAATATATGTATTAAATAAGGACGGACAGCAGCTCCCCAAAGTGGTGACAACATGTTCTCCGCCCCCTAGTGGCTGGTCGCAGTATAGCTCATATTTTTAATCAGACTGTTGAAAATAATTCACTCACTGTGACTTTTTAAACTTGGCTTTTTATTCCTGCAGCATACAGAATATGTTGCGCTGCTCCCACTCAGCCGCTTCCTTTCTGATAACCCAGCAACCCCAGGGAGCTCTGCAGCACTTTCCTCTTAATTACTGCTGTCAAAGATACGGGAGGAGGATGCGCACACGTTGTTTTCTTACATTTTGAACGAGCATTGATTGCCTGGCAGCAACAGACAGCAGCGATGTCATCGCTCTCCTCTGTGTTTCTGGGGGTTACGTTGTAGAAACTGATGTTTATGTTAAGTCTTATCTTGGTTCCATCGACTTGAGTCTCCACAGGCAACTTATTCAAATATTTACCATCGGAACTGACTTGACTCGTCCTATTTGGAGACCCATTACATAACTTGGAACAGTCGATAGAATTTAAATGGGTGATGGTGTTCTATGAAAATAGGACGTGGATGTGAAGGTGCAGCAGTTTTCATATTCAGCCAACTCATGATATACACTGGTTAGGATTGAAATATATTCTAAAATATTCTACTTTCCAAAACATACATGACTGATTTCAGGACAGCCACAAAACCTGTGACTCATTTTCTTTTTGAGACAGAAAATAAAGACGTTGATCTGAATCAGAACTGTAACTATATGACACATGATTCTATGTGCAAAGATATATCTGCAGCGCTGTTGTTTGTCTGGGACACGCAGCCTCTTTGCTCCGTTATTGGCTGAGGCCTGAAGGAGTGAGCCAGCACGTCATAAGAAATGCAGCATGATAAATAGAAAGTTGTGTCCTGTTCATCATGTCAGTTTAATGTCCTGATCCTCTCAGGGGGGCCTGAACACCAGGCCTGAACTGCTGCTCTACATCGACCCAAAAATGTGCTGTTTCGGCTGTAATTTGAGATGTTGAGAAGAAATGGCGTGAAAACATTCCCCATGTGTAATTTATGTGTGAATAGATCAACCTTTGCCGTTGTTAAAGGTTCTTAAAGAGACACCACCCCACTGGAGAAGATGTATAGGAAAGATATGAAATCAATGCAGCCACTGTTTTAGTTTGTGATGCCCTGGCTCAGGGCTCAGCCTCCGTAAGATGTGAAATATTCATTAGGTGCAGCCCATCATGGATGATTTAAAGCTTCATATCAGGGAATAACCAGGAAAAACACTCAGATGGTGTTTTTTTCATGACGGCCGCTTGCATCTTTTTATTTATGTTTAACCTGGACTTCACAGTATGAGAGCCATCAGCACGCTGCATTATTAATGTACAGAGCCACTAACAACTGGCCATATGCACGCATCCAGGTTGCGTGTGAATGCTAATGGAACATGAGTTCAGCCAGGACGTGAAGTTCTGGCTCCACTTTTTATTTTATCAACCATAATGAGGCAATGAAATTCAGTGTCACAGGAGCCGGCTTGAGAAGCTAAGGGTCACCATAAACAACAGAGGCGAGGACTTTACGAGACCCCCGAGATCGATGGGAGCTGCAGGAAAAGCAGACTTGTTAGAGAACAAATGTTGCGCTAGCATCCCCTGTGTAAAGGTCACACTGAGACAGAGTAATGGCTCCGGCACATTCACTGCAACGCGTCTTCATTTAGGCAACCATCCATTTCCTGCAGATGAGCAGGGGGGACCCCCACATCATTTATGATGGTGAAATGATGTGCTCAGTGGCTGCAGGGGGAAAAGCAGAGTTATGAGTTGCAGTGTTATGGCTTCCCAGGGCCTAATGAAGACATCGCGTCGCTGCTCAGCTGCATAATTGTTGCTGCTCCGGTCCATATTTAAGAATATTAGAGAACATTTGGAGGTTCCAGGCAACCGTACGACACGTTTAACGGCCATCCTGTCACCATCAGGGCTCGCTCCCCACTAAACACATGAATGGATATTCATTATTTTATTATTGTTTGCTGTGAGGGTGCTGACAGTTCTCTGGCACTGCCCTGAGCAGAATGACATTTGTTTTCTTGAGCGAGCTAATGAGAGAAGGGTGTGGGTCCTACATCAAGACTTTGGATCGAGAGCAACTGGTTCATTGGGAAGGGAAGGTTTCTGTCTGTGGCCAGAAAAATGACTTGAGAGCCAAAACACACTAATAACAAGCCCTATGGATGCTATGGGACCAGCTATTGAAAGAAAACAAACTCTATCAATGACTCATTGCAACAACATGACACACTGGGAGGGTCTGGGGTTCACCATTATGTTGACAGGAGGTCATAATCCGTCCCCAGATCTAGGTGCTAGGAGCGAGGTGGCCACAATGCTGACACCACTGGAGGTGAGGAGGTGATTCAAGAGTCAACCTCTGACCTCTGACCCCTGTCCTGTCCCAAACACTGACGGCCCTGATTGTGAATCAGGATCACAGCTTAAATGATGAACGTCTCCTGTCCTCCGGTGTTAGCCAGACAGCTCATTTCATTCCCTCATAGAAGTAATGACTTCACAGATTTATTTGTGGCTTTTGATTTGCTCATCTTTGTGGTGTTAACTGATCGCTGACTCTCTCTGGTCGGCTGCCACAGACGAGAGGTTCCCTGTTCTGCGTTTCGTGGACGTTATGTCGTTCAGTTCATCCCGAGCAGAGTGACAGGCTGCTCAGCGTCAGGAAATTACAGGCTCTGACAAAACAGTGAGTCATCTGAGAGCCAGAAGCACAAATGTCTTTCTTGGCCGTGATGCAGCTGCACAGAGCCAACGCTAAAGGTCAAAGGTTCAACCTGGACAGTAAGGGGGACCCATGGGACACACAGGCACGCAGAGTGGGAAGAATGGGATTGAACTTTGTAGTTTAACTAACTGAGGATAATATGATGAATCCATCAAGCTAATGCTGTTTCTGCTTCTTCCCAGCAGGACAATGGCGACGTGACTAAATCGTCACTTTTCACCTGTCAGGACTAAGAAAAAGTCAAGTTATGTCTGTTTTTAGTTCCTTCAGTTCTCACTTCCTGTTTTACTTTGAAAGCCGGTTTGTGTTTATTTGCACCTGTTCCCCATTAGCTGCTCACACCCACATCGTCTCGCCTGCTACCTCGAGTATTTCAAGCCTCCGTTTCCATGCCACATCTCGTCGTTACTTCGATTCCTTTTTTGACATTTGTTGGTGAGCCTTTTCCCCTGTTGGGTGATTCTGAGTTCCTTTAAAATAAAAGGACTTATCTGTGATAACCAAAAGAAAATGTCCTTGTGTTCAATGGTCCATCTCAAAGAGCGTGTTATGTCTTTTAGCTGATAGCATCTCTGGCTGCTCTCAGGTTGGAGCTCTGATTGAATTCTGCTCGTTCCAGAACTGTCATAATTAGACCAAGTGATTGGAATCATTTCTGCACATTCTCAAATGAGAATTCCATCAGAAATCTTATCAATTTGATGATAAATCTAAGGAGGGGACACTTTAGTGTTTATCAAACCGTCCTCACACAGTCACGTTTTAATCACTTGGAGGAACCCAAAGCCCCAGAATGCAACGTCTAACCGCGTCTCCATCTGGGGCGATAGCGAGGTTTACCGAGGGTGACTTCTGCTGACGGACCCTCGGTGGAACTTCTGAATGGAGTTAGTGTGGTGGCTGCATTCATCCGGTACCACAGCACCACTGTGAGAGATGGGATCTGCTCTGTTTCTGAAGGTGTGACTGGGATACGCTGAGTGAGTGTCTCGTTAACTAATGACGTATGCATTTGCCTAATAATAATAATAATAATAATAATAACAACAACAACCTCAGCTAACACAGCACACATTCCTGGCTTGGCAACATGTCGTAAAACGTCCTGGCTTCCTATTCCTGAACTTGACGGCTTCGCCTCATGCTGCCATCGGTCATGTGACAGGACCCTACAACTGAGCCTTTCTTTCATTAGAGCCATGTTTTGCTGATTGAAGAGGCCGCTCCCACAGACACGATGCTCTGAAATCTGAGCCATGTGGGAGTTGGCGGCATCATTGGGACCGTTGTCAGAAATCAAGGCCAGACGGCCCAACGTAAACAGCGCGCAAGCCTGACGAGCTGTGATCACCACCCTTTATTAATATGACGGGCAGATGATAAGGAACGTTTGAACTTTCAATCAGGTCCATTTCATGCCAATCCCTGACCCTATTGTCAGTGTTCTGAAGGTGTGTGTGTGTCGGGGGAGGCCATAGCCAGCTGGCAGCCTCCTGGGACGTGAGCCTATGACCCTGAAATCATGCGCTCTGAGGCTCTCGAGCAACAGGCCCGACCTGAAATCAGAACCCCCCCCCCCCCCCCCCCCCCCCCCCCCGGGGGAAGAAGTCGACATCATTTAAATCCTTCACCCCCCCCCCCCCGCCCACGGCATCCGTCCCCTCGCAGCGGCGAGTTAGTGCTTCACACCTGACATTGATCCGCACTTCAAAACCACAACAGAGGCTCACGTTCCGTCCCTCAGCTGACACAAACGATTTGTCGAGTTGGGTTCACCGCAGGCATGCGTGCCGACAACTGGCAGCCCCCGCACGTTTCCCCCTCTCCACGTCCTCACTGACAAATAGTGCTTTTATTTTGGGCTCTTCTGGTGTCGGCGCACACGCACCCAAACACGCAGGGAAGCCGGCGACGTCCTTTTCCCATCAGCGAGGGACGGGAGAAAAGCTATGAGCTTGTGATTGAGGTGAGGGTCAACGCAATTCACTAACTTGATACTGCAGTTCATTTAATATTTATAGAACCTTAGTTTCCCACCGAATGAATTCCGGCGTCGAGGTTTTCCAGGGGCAAAGAATCTGATACTCTTCACGGCGAAGGTGCAGTATATTCATATATGTCTGTAGATCCTCCAACTCACCTGCTCTGACACACAAATGAGAGTATTTCTACCTTCTACCTTGTATTAAAACTCTGCAGTTCCACCTCACAACAGTTTGTCCCTTTTCTAGTGTCAATAACTAGGGTGCACTCAGCAGCAGGTCCTCAGCTCTTACTGTTGAAACACATAATAACCATCATGTCTCAATGAAGCTTCATTTTCAATAAAACATGATTAAATCGTGGATGTTTTGTTTTTTTTTCCCAGCATACAGTAACAAAAACAACGATGGCCTCAGCACCAACAAAAGGTCAAAGTGACTGATTTGATGAATCTTCTTTTTTCAATCCACGTTTACAGTAAACATCAGCATCATGCGTTCATAGTCTCCAGGAGACGTGCGTGTGGGCGGAGCCCAGATGTTGGTCAGGGTGTACAGATGTGCGCAATGACGGTGTTTGTTAATGGAGGGAACGACAGAGAGTGAGTGTGTCAGGAGGGACTGAATAAATGTGCACGGAATTAAAGGATTAAAGCAAAGCATCCCCAGCCTGATCCGGACTCAGGTCTCAGGACTCGTTTGAGTGCCTCCACACCTGAATGGGGTCAAACATTTCGCCACAGGACGCAGACAACGTTAAATCCGGCAGCTCTCAATCTCCTTATTTGATTTTATTTTCTCTGGGCTGGCTCGTCTTTCCCAGACGCTAAACAGAGCCCTTGAGGATCACAGGACCCTGACTGACCCTAAATCCACAAACAGCAGCGACGTGAGTTACAGAGTGCAAAGACATCTCGGACCCCTCTACTCACGCATGTGATCCTAATTCCTCTTTATACATGTAAACTGCTGCTGAATGCAACATCTCCAGAGGCTCTTCCATCTGTCTGTGGCGTGGAACAATTCACCAGGACAGGAAACAATATTTCAGCCATGCATAATTCACGTTTAACGAGGTGCTAAAAAGCCTGACATGTGGCCCAGTCAACACTCGACGCCGCCACATAAATTCTTTATACTTTTTTACGGACTGCATCAGTCCGAGGTGTTTATCTATAATAAAAATCTTGAATATAACATTGTTGCCCTGCAGCTCATGTAGCATGGAGAAAAGCCTCGTCCCAAGGAGTTTTTTTTATTTTTTATTTTATTTTTTTACATGGAGATCAACCTCATTTCAGCGCCCGGCCTGTTAGCGATTAGCCAGCGCAGAGTAAGGAACAGCAGCCGAGTGTAGCCACTTTATTCTCTTTCATTCAGGACGGTTTATCTGAGCGCGTGGTGAATTTCTGCCTCAGTGAATTTTAATGCTCGCTCTTCCTTTGTCAGCTGCTCGTTGCCAGCCGTCATTACAGCTGCTGCGGCTGCCGAGCGCATTGTTCACCGGGCTGCTTTCGGCTGCTCCCTCCAACCAGGAGAGATGTGTGTGCGTGTGTGTGCGTGCACGTGGGTGGACTATCTTTATATAGCACCACGGCTACACATAAAGATCCATATTTCTCGCCTCGCTATCTCTCAGCGTGCCAAGCACTGAGTAACCAGGCGATATCGTCTGAGCTCATGGAAGCATTTTCCCTTCTTTGTTAATTTAAACCTCAATGTTCCCGGAGCATTAAACCTGATTCCATGTGGAACACTCGCAGGCTTTTGTCGTCTCCGTCTCAAACACGAGAGGGGACAGATTTCACAGGAGGACGAAGACGAATATTGTGACAAGTGGTGTTATGGTTCATCACTCTGCTTGGACCCAAACCCACGAGACACACGTTTGATTCAACTCATCAGCAAGAGGCAAAAATACACAACTCAAAAAGGCTCCACTCAAACAACAACGCAGAGCAGGAGACAACAGGACAACAACTCAGCGCAACATGGAGACACACTGGCAGCAGACAGAGGGGGCGGGGACTATATAAAGGGGGCGGGGTAATGAGCACCAGGTGCAAACAATCAGCAATCAGGGAGGACGCAGGCAAAGACTGACACAGTGCACACAGGAAAGACATGTAACCCTTACCAAAATAAAACAGGAAGTGACCAGACAGCTGACGGTGGTGTGGAACACAGAGATAATATTTATACGTTCTTTTTTATTCAGAGCTTTGCTGAGAGATGGGCTAAAAAGAATATGTGTGGCAACGAGAGGCACGGCACCAATGTCGTTTTTATTTGGGAAGAACTTGAAATAAATCAATCAATCAATAAATATGTGTGATTTAATTACCGGAGACATCCTCATTCTGTCCATGTTGAGGACAGATTTGATGTGTAGAGATTTCAGAGTAGTTTATGGAAGGGAAACTGAGGATGTGCTGAGCGGACAGATCACACCACCTGAAGCGTGCACTCTTCCGTGCACTCTGCGGTGATGGAATTATCGCATTGTTGCAGCGCCCACATATGGAGGACACAGCCTAATTAGTGGATTGATTGGAGCGATAAGCATGAGATGCATTGACCAACGTGCGCTGACCTTATGACAGCGCTCCACCATCTGTCAGCGTGGGTCACACGGAGCCCTCCCTGCTGAATCCCATTGATCTAGCCCAGCAAATAAATGCCACATTTTTTCAGCCTCCATATATGTCGGCCCCTTGGGATGGGAAATATCGAATTCAAAATCAGGGTGCACCAGCTCCCGGAGAGCTCGGTTAGTTTCGGCCCCTTGTACGTTACGAGAAACGCAGACGACCGTGCATCTGAGCGCTTCGAACCAAAGTGACGCATTTCCAACTTAGTAATTATTCGAGTTTTAATGCACATTTACCACAGCAGTGATCACGTCTACACCCTGGAAGCTATTACATCTGTGGCACCACGTACCCAGGCCTCCATTTTCATGACGCAGCAGTTCTGGTGAGCGGCCCTGACCATGAAATTACAAAAAGGCACGTTTCACCGTTTGCACCATTGAGTCCATTTACATACATGCTTTGTCCTGGCCACGCATCACGTCCTGTTTTTAATCAGATTTGGGACGTGATCTCCTCGTGACACGCGGTGGACCTCAGCTCGCCGTGCACTGCTGTGCAGGCGTGGGCTTGGTTTTAATATCATGACATTCTTGGCTTGTTGCACTCACACGACAACAGCAAACACAAAACAAGTTTTCCAGTTTTGTTGTTTTGTAGATTCTCCAGAGCCGTCGTCCACCATGTGATGTGTATGTTTTCATTGCACTGGGACTCAATGTACAGAATAAAAACACTGTCGGTGAAGTTGTGTCAGCCTCGTTTGAGGATGCAGATGAAGGTTCATCAGTGAAACGTGGTCATTTGTTGATTCCAGCCGTTGTTCACTCACCAGATTCTCCTGGACTTTGACAAAATCTGACATTCCTTGAGACGCTACACAGGCAAAACATGTTTCCTCTCATTTCCTCAGCTGCACTGCTTACAGCGGTGAGCGTCGGTAATGGATCACACACCTCAATCATCCATTATCAAGGAATGGAGGTTGTTATGGGAGGAACAGCTTCTGCTGGTTAAAACTTTAAAATCTCCTCGTAAACACCATGAAGTCGTTCTCTGGGTTCATTAATTTTAATGGGCTGATGTGTTTATATAGCTCTTCTGTTATTTCACAGTTGTGTCATCATATTTTATTTGTCTTGATAATTATTGTTATTATCAGCGGAGCAAAAGGCAGAGCCTGTTTCTCTGCTCACTGGAAGGGAAAGTAAATCACAGGTTCGGGACGGAGACGGGCACAGAAACTCAAAATGCAAAGCAAACAGAATATAAAGTTTGAGAGTGAATAACAACGCAGACTGGAGGTTCAGGCATGAATTTTTCGGGGGACGTGACCTTTGTTGCATGTCATCCCTTCCCTCCCTGCGCCGCCGCCGCCGCCGCCGCTCCCCGCTGTCGCTGCCCAGCAGAGCAGAAATGTCACCAGAAAACAATCCTAAAAAACAACCAGGAATTAACCATGACAAGTAAGTGAAGCGCTTCAGAGGCTCCACGGGCCGTGGGAGTTTCCAGACGGTGGACGCATGCGTCTCTGCCGTCATGTGTCGGACGCCGTTCAAAGTGGCGCGGCCCGAATCTGAGCTTCGATTCCGAAGTGGCGTGAAGTCATGGAATACTAATCAAGGTCGGGAGTGTTTAGGGAGATGACGGCGTGGATGGTCATTAAATGAAGAGCCGTGTGGCCCCGTGGTCACGCAGCAGGAAGTGAGCCGCATTGAGTGCAACTGCCACGCTACTTTAATGATCAGCGCGCTGGCCGATGGCGATTACTGCCACATCAGCTTGCATGCAATGACGGATGCAGGTCTCTGTCGGCGTCAGAGCCGCGCTAATCACTGGAGCGCATACAGTCATGAAAGGAATCCCCCATAAGCCCCTTTAGGGACCCTGAGGACGAGGGGCCGGGACTCGCGGCGTTGTTTGCTTTTCTCACATGAAGCAGGACGCCATGAAGTCATTCAGCAGCACAGATCGGGTTTTTATTGTCAGCCGCATGTTTGGGGTCACTTAGAAAAGCACAATTTATATTTCTGACCATATTTTCTAATAATTTTGACGTTGCTCTTGTGATGTTGAGGATTTCTATCATCTTGTCATATTTATATTGTTTTGTTTCTTTGACATTGTTGTGTCTGAGAGGAGTGGCTGGAGAAATCTGCACCAACTCTTTCACCACGACGTTTGCATTCAGACATTGAGCCCCCCCCCCGGAGACAACGTGGACAAGTCTTGTCAGTTTGATCTGCAGCCCTGAAGTGGCTCAAGCACAATTAAACACAACACAGAGCAGCTGACTGATAAGAGGTGGCACAATGATCTATTTTCAGAACTAAAGGACTATCAGCTCATTTATCTGAGCCAGCCTCTGTGAGGTGTCACTCCATCATCTGATGTTCAGGACCAAGACTCAGACTCGTCCATGATCTGAAACCTTATTAATACACACACAAGTATATACACATACAGCATCGCAGGGAATCCAGCCCACAGTGTCGTATCATTTGGAGTTTGAAGTCATTTGTGGTATTCTTTTGTGACAACTGTGCAGAAATCATTTTTCACTTTCCGAGGCGAGGTCTGTAAAATATTTAATTTAATTTGAAAAATCAGTGAGTCGTGCCATCGCCACGCCTCGGCTTTGTTTTAATTTCCATCATCAGATTAATGAATTGTATTTGCTCGATCTCCTCCCACTTTAATAGATGACAAATGCACATAATGTGACAAAGTGACACTTCTGGGCCGACGGGGAATGGCACCATTTGAAACGGAACCATCTGCTGGTCTGTGGCTGAGTCTTGTTCTGAGGAGGTGACCATGCAGCCACTCAGCGCTCCCATCTCTTGACGCAGGCTGCTGCGTTTTGATGGCAGCCCTCGCGTTTGGAACAAATTACGTGTGGAAGTGCAATAGGAAACATGCCGCCTGCTTTGACACGCCTAATGAAAATGGATGGCTGGGCAGCGTGGATGGGACCGGACACCTGACAATCTACGGTCTCTCCCCATCAGTGCACAGGACTCAGCTCAATCCAGTGGCACATGTCTCCCCGTGGAAATGAAGACGTCTCCACTAATGGGAAGCATAATGGCTGCGGACAGACGGAGGACGCCCGAATCCCCTCGCTCGGTAACGAAGGCGCAGCGCGCTGACGGATGAGGGTTTTGGGGGGAAAAACAGGAGAGAGTGGTGTGTCGCTGTTTAGCATCCGGCCCTTCAAAGAATCTACCAGGGACTGAATAAAAACCAAGCCTGAGCGCTGGGAGAAATAATGGAGGCACCGGGTCAATACGTGCACACCAGGATGTGAGGCCCCCAGCAAGCAGGTCGTGTCACTGGCTGTAAAAATAGCAGCTGGCAATCCAATAGCTCTGATTTATGAAGCATGTCGATACCCAGACTGTAACAATGCAGCGGCCGGGAGATGATTGGTGGGCGCTCTGCCCAACGACAAGCCCCGCCTCGCGGCGAGATGGACACTTGGCCCTCTGGCAACATAAGCCCATCATCCTCTCAGCTGGGGAAGGACTCAATTACCAACGGCAACGTCTCGCAACTTTTCTCTTCTTCTCTTTTGTTGTGGCAGAGTTCTTTCTTCTTGTTTGTCTTGAGGATGATTTTTCACATTTCAGACCTGTCAGAACAATTTCGGAGCACATTCTCTGAGGTCGTGAAAAAGAAATGAACTGCCTGTCGGCTTCATGGACGGGAGCCGTTCCATGTGCCCCTGCCTCACTTGATTATATTTGAGCTTTTGTTATTTGTAAAATCCATGTTGAAAATCAATGACAGTATTTTATCAGTATAAATTATTCAGTGGCAGATTTGATGTGATTTATTTCCTACATTTCCTAAATCCACAGATTAAATTATACACCACAGGAATATCCGTTTAAGAGGCCACTGGTTTTATTTGGTATGAAGAAAAATAGAACGTGTGATGGCTTGATTTGTTGGATTTAATACTACAAGATAAAGCTTTATGTCATGTGACAGATGTCTCAGTAATATAATAGAAATATACATTCCTAATCACTTCCTGTTATTTAATTCTAAGCCCTTACCAACAGTTTGGGGTTATTTTCTTCTCTTGTGTCTGTCTCATTTTAATAACTAGATTTAAATCACATCAGATATGGGTTTCTGATGGGTTTTTAATTTTATTATTTTTACTGTGTCCCAAAACACCATAAATAAGAAAAAAAGCCGAAGATCAGACACCAGAATGATGCGATAGAGACAATGATCAAAAAGGAACAAAAAGCTATATCTATTAATAAACAGACACTCCATCATCATCCATGCACCAAAACATTTCTTCATTTTTTTTGGAGCAAAACTATGAAGTATTCTTTACTTGGGATCTCGCATCACATTAGCAGGAGTGGCACATGCTGTCTTTCAGGGCTGTTCCTGGGTCTGTGTTTGGCAGAGCTGTCATCAATCAACATCACGTCCCTTTTCGTCAGGGTTTGTCTACACGCGCTGACCCTGCCCTCTGAGGCGGATTCATCACTGACGGGCGGGGGTGCAGATAACACCCACGAATGATGAAGGTGTTTTTCTATTGTATTACTTAGTGTTATTGAAGATGAGCTATGGAGTACAGGCTCTGGAACACGGTTGTGCGTACAGCCCAGTTTGTTACTAATGCATTTCCCCGACAAATGAAACGCACAGTTCTTTCAACCCTAGACAGACTACTGCTGTTGTGAAAGTATTTCCAGGATGAAATGACTCCTAACTACAAGGAGTTTATATGAAGTAAAAGAAAAAGAAAAGAAAGGAAAACTTTTTTTTAACCTTCTATTCACTAATAACTACTTCATACTTGTTTTCCTGTGGCCCTGTACTGTTGCGTGACTCACAAGAAGCCCTGTCCATGTGTTTGTGCAGCTCACACCGTGTGTACTGTATATGTGTGACCATGGACGGACAATACAAGCCTGCACAGCAGTCAATAGCCACAGCACCAAGGTCCTCAACCGTCAGGACATTTTTAGAGCTTTTAAGGCACAGGCAGGACTTCCAAATGGACGTACTTCTCTTGTCTCATTGGAAACCAGTACACTGTACTACTACTACTGTAACTACAGTTCAGAGATCAGAGCAGGCCAATCGCTTCCATCCCAGTGTCTCGTAGTCCCAGTGATGAACTGTCCTCAGGCTGTCCCTTCTCCAACAGAGAGTATTGCACTTAGATGCAAATCTGTGTTTCTTTTTTGTTTGTTTTTATGGAAATTCAAGAAGTGCATCTCACTGCCTGACGTTTGGTCGACTGTCAAGTTACCTTGATAAACAGTCTGTGGGACAGCATGTAGATGAAGATTAAACGGTGAACAACCCTCCCTCCACCTGTTAGCCTGCAGACATCCAATTGAAATGTTAATGTATGCTAACATTAGCATATACTTTCATACACAGGCTCAGTGTTGTTATCGCTTCCTGTCTAATGTTCTGGTAACTCTAGCTAAGCTACAGCCACAAATTGACTGTAACACAAGATGCTGTTTGTTGGTCTTCGGGACAAATATTTGGACATGTGACACTTGGAAAAATACAGGTGTAAACAATAAAATGAGCGCTGGCTGAGTTTCTTCTAGCTGCTTGAGTTTCAGAGTCCTTTGCTCAAGCTGTGGCACTGTCACGGCTCATTAGGACACTTGAATAGAGGGGAGCTATTGTTAATGTTATTAGTAACATGAGTCAGAATGTCTGCTGCGTATTAGTTCAATAGTTTCAACAGTCAAAGCCGCTTTTGAACTGGAGGAAGTTGTGGACCGCTGAACGATGTCCCTCTTTCTGGGGATGGATTTGGTTTGGTCCGTCTTTGACGTTATCGCCTGGTTTTGATTCCGTGATGAAAACTCTTCTGAAATGTTTTTCTTACCCTCATGGAAAAGAGAAAAATGCAAATAGATGCTTGACTTTGGCCGAATGGCAACTGTGCCTTGAAGAGCGTTGAGTGGCCGTCACGACGAGATAAGCTATAGAAACACAGACCATACGCTATTTGTCCATATCTCACTTCTTTTTTTGTTCCTTCCAAAAAACAAATACAAGGAGGAAAAAGGACAGTAAAATATCTCTGGGTGGAAATGTTCTGTGTGTTATTAATTCATTGCATTTACCATTTGCACCAGTTGAATAATGAATAGCCAAAGAACATTTTGGCCACTCCAACTGTCATCCCCTTAAAAAGCTCCCCCACCTCCCGCATTATATGTGAGAGGACAAGTGGCAAGGAGAAGGGACACATCGTGGTTCCTCCAACCCAGAAGCCTCACCCCATGGTGAGCAGCAGAATGGAGCGGTGGCACCATACCATGCATAATTCAGCAGTGTAAATTAACCCTGTGTGAGGATACTCCATCAATCAAGAGGGGGCCGGGCTGGCTGGGGGTGGAGGGCTGGTGGTCCGTCAGATGCAGTGTAATGGAGAGGGAGTCCGAAGTCGCCACTAGAATTAGCCACCCACTATTTCAACAGGTGGCCGTGACAGTCATGTGAGGCATGTGGACAGGCTGGGACGGGGACGCTGGAATCTGGGGGGGGGGTCACAAACTGTCTCAGCCACAGTGGAAACAAAACAAGTGGACCTGGATTTAAGGTTTAACGGTGTTTACATGTTGGAACAATTGTTAGGATGATGATCTGGGACGTGGACTGCCGGTCTGTCTGTGAATTTAATCAAGCTGATCATCTCATCGGCTTCAGACTTCGCATGTGGAACATTTAAAAGTTAATTAAAAGTGCAGTGTTGCTGATGATATCAACTTTTAGTTTAAATAAATGGACAAACAGAACCTTGGAGTCAGCAGGGGGCGGTCGCCATGTCAAACAGGAAGTGTGCGCACCTAGTGACACCCAGTCGTTTCACTGCAGGTAAACCTGGTAGGATGACCTCAGACTGTTTATAAACAGTAAAAAGTGACGCAATATCACTGAACTGTTTGACAAGGAATAATTCAGAGGTAGCTCATTAACGAGATAACCGGGGCCCGCCAGCGGGTTCAGAACAGGCACTGCAACGGTAATGTTGGACTCTCTGCACTTGAAATTCTTTGGTTGTTCCAGCAGCAACTGTATCACAACAATTCAACCCGATGAAAAGTTTCGCTTGAGCCGCTGAGAGGAGGAATGAGACAACAAAACTTCCTGGATGAGCTCTAGCTATTTTCTCCCCTGTCCAGTGATTTGCTCGTCAGAGCCACGGGAGTCATCGAGCAGCTCTTCTGCATAAATGATGAAAACGGAGTGAAGGTGATTGCATTCTGAGGCACGGTTCAAACACTCGGTTCAGGGCTGAGATATTTTTGATCAATGTTATGAATTGATTCTGTGAGTGGTTCTCGTCCGTGAGCAAACACTCTGCTACCATGAGAAGAGTATCTGCAAGCAGACCTACACACCCAAAAAACTGCAGTTTCTCTTGGGATGTTTAATCACGCAACAGAAAAACTCTGTTTTCAACTGCTGCTTTTTGGTCTCCTCTTCCTCAGAGTGGGATGGTTATGAAACAGTCATGAGTTTGTTTGATTACGCAGCCAAACACTTGATTCCTTTGTCGTTCTCGGGTATTATTTTCAGAATAGTTAATTACTGATGCTCAACAGGTGGCAGCAAACCAACAGAAAGGAAAATAGCAAAAATAATTAGACCTCCAGGAGCTGCTGAAAGCTGCGACACACGAGAATATAACTCCACGATCAGTCACCAGTCACCACCAGTTCAAGGGTCAGTGTGATTCTGGTAACCCAAGTATTTGCAGTAACTCGTTCACTCTTGTTGCAATATGAATGCATGAATGTGGGGTTGGAGCGTCTCTGATGTATTGTTTGTTTTCTCATATCAGGAGACATGAGAAATAAAAAACTTTTCATTTTAATATTTTACAGACAGTAGAGCCATTGAGAATATTCAGCAACTATTAGGCAAATATTCAGCATGAAAAACCCACAGGGGAGTAAATATTACCAATTAAAAAATCCTCTTCTCTGGAACGAGAAGAATAGATATCACCGTGTGTTTTCAGAATGGCCGTGGGCTGGCACATCGTCAACTGCAGCTATGTTAACACACCTAAACACAGGATCGTAACAGATGGTCGTGAGTTCAGCACCGTCCATATCTGGTGCATACGATGTCATTCTGCATGAGCTCAGACACCGAGTTCACACGTTAGAGTATCTCAGACTCACATGACAACTGTAATGGAGTGATGCCGGAATGTGTGTGTTGGATTTGGAAGGAAGCCCACCAAGTCTGTGGGGAGTTTCATTTTAAAACAGTAGTTGAGCTCTGTCTCCCTCACACCCACAGTAGATCAGCAGACCTGGTGTAAAAAATGGTATTTGTGGGACTTGCAGAGGATTTTTTATTACTTTAATTTTGACTTTTTATTTTTTATTTTGTATTATTATTTAGACTGATTTATTTGGTTGTACTCGTTCCTGCAGTCCCCCGTGAGAGGAGCTGTTGATATTTCTTCACAAAGTTTTGCTCCTTCTTTGGGACCGCTGCAGATTTGTGTTTCCTCTGTGTTGGAAGTCAGAAAAGACACTGCTGAGCCGCGCAGAGGCTCTCATGTTGATGTTCGGAGACGCATTAGTGTCTGGAAACCTGATGGTGTTTTCAACTAGACTTTCCTTTAATTTGAGAGAGTAAGCTCACCTTCTTTTTCCCTTACTGGTCTGTAGCAGAGGAAATGAAGATCCCTCAGAGGAGCATTAAACTGCCCTCCTGTGTATGCAACACATTACAGATTCAAAGCATTATTCAATGGAGAGAAAGGCTATTAACTCTGCTGCTTTCTGGGATGCCGTCCAAGTCAGATCAGAATTCTGGTATGGTTAAATCCCCTTAAGAGTTACGGGGATGAGGCTTTTTTTTCCCCCTCCTCCCGTCCACGAGCGGAGGACACAGGCATAATGACGTTAGGCACGGTGGTCCTGTTTGGTTAACAGCATATTCATTGGCTGTTTGCTGATAAAACTGGTGGGAGAAGCTGAGGCCGGTGAATTGGAGCAGAGCTGTCTTCATAAAGCGCTGCTTGGTCCTCCTGGCTGGCACGGCCCGTGGATTCCTGCGACGCCTTCCAAGGCTGGGATCTGCTTAAGGTGGCATACGTACTGTAGGAGAAGCAGCGCGTGCTCTGCCTAAGCACTGTCATGTAATCCCACCTGACTTTTCACTGGTGAGATTAAGAACAGAGCGAGTATAATACGTCTCTGTTTTAATTAAGATCAGCACTATCCGCTCTGGCGTGACTGACATCAGCACTTTGATGAAGCATCTCTTTGGCTCGTGGCCTACGTCTGCACTCATTTCACTTTCTGATGCTTTTTTCCTTCTTTGTTTTTTCTTTCTAAGGGACAAAGCAAGAGAAGACACCTGGACAAATTTCCTCTGGGACCTGGAGTCATCTCTCGTGGGGTCTGTGGGTGGCTGTCTTGCTTCTCGGCGACTGGGAGTCTTCGACGGCCACTATTGTCCCACATCGATACCAATTCCTACGTGCTGAGATAGAATTGGTATTCACGGTGTGTCGGGACGCTGCTTCCTGTGTGTTTTTGGGTTGATTTCAAAGCGTCGTGTTATCTTTGTAACCTTCAGGTGTTGCTCTGTAGGTTCAAGACACCAGAGGCTATCACTCCTCCAACATGTGGCTGCCGCGGTCAATCCATTCACATATCGCGACTGAGTCACTCTCACTGGGAACCTTGTTCAGCCATTATTCACCCGTTAGCTGTCGGGTTGGCTTCCCACTCACACAGCAGCATTAAAGGGACATTCCACCGGTCTGATCTCATACTGGGGAGGAAACGGAAAGACAACCCAAACATCAGACCTGGCAGCAACATCAGAATTCACTTCAGCACTCTGTGTGTAAATAGACACATACATCATCTCTGTTCCCCAAGACAACGGGACAAGAGAGCCAGTGGTTAATGCATTGTAAATGTGTGTGTGTGTGTGTGTGTGTGTGTGTGAGAGAGAGAGAGAAGGTGGGACCAGGAGGAATCAATGCGCAGCTCTGCAATGAAATAAGATTTTACTCATTTGAAAGAGAAAATCCATATGTGGCGGTCAGCGTTGATGTGACAGTGGCCACAAATAAATCTATACATGGGAAACAGGTCATTAGGTTCCTCTGGCTGTGGAAACATTGTGCTAAAACCAATCATATTTTTATAGAAATGGAAAGCTGTCGTTTGAAAGTCGTCGGTTTTCCGCAGATGAATTTTTATTAAAATCACTTGTGATGTAGCTTTCTAAGCACATTCAGCTGCAGTCGCGCTGTGATTGAGAACTTCAAACTCTTTCCACCAGAACTGGGCCACTGCTTCCCTTGAAAGTTTCCTCAGAAGACTCTTTTTTTGCTGAGCCAACTTTAAAACTTTGTAAACACTTATTCCCCATTTAAAGCTAACAGAGGTCAGACTGCCAAGAAACATGAACCAGTCCACATTAGCAGCGCTCAGCGAGCTAGCAATGCTCTCTCACGCAGCACAACGACTTTGGAGACACAACACGGCCACAGCAGTCCAGATGAAAGGATCTTGCATTTCTTCTTGTCAGGTAAATGCTGATGTGTTCCATGCTGCCAGTTTACGATGCAGAGCACTCGTATCCGCAAACTCAGATACATGTGTTATGTGTTTCTCACACCACAGAACACGTTGCTCAACTGTTTCCACTGGTGGAGCGGATCCTCCACAACATTAAAACCCGCTATCTGTGGCCTGCTTTGAAAAAGGTTCTCTCTGAACGCTCAGTAATGTGATTTTAAACGTATGTTCTCCATTTTTCCCATAGCGTTGTTGGCAGAGAAATACCAAGTCTTAAAATACAGACAATACTTGTCGGGAAATAAATGTAAAAAAAAAGATTTATTCCCTTCAACAAGCACTGAATGACTGACACGATAAAACTCAGTTCACTCTCAGAAGTTCAGCAGATTGAAGAACTTTCTCTCCTGCCTTTACAGCTCAGACGTACCCAGATCAGTCAAAGGCATGTCCTGGAGGGAGGTGTTGGTTGTGCGGATGGATCTGATCCCAGGACTCCATCTGGCCCAAAGTTGGAAAACAGTTCAGCCTCTGGTCTGATTACACAGCGACCAGCTGGTGACGGCCTGTAGCAGTGTCATGTGACCAAGCGTGTCGCTCTAGCCGAGTTCATAAGCAAGCATTTCATTTGCATCTTTAGCATTAAGCCCGCGCCTACAGGATGTTACGCAGCAGCCAGGTGGTGAAGGACCGTCAGGGGTTTCATGATGGGGCTTTTTTTTTTTTTGCATTTGTCCGCAGGCAGTTTTGTACAACTCACGTTCAGGTCTGCTCTCATTTCCGCACACTGTGGTGGACAGTCCATTAGGGACAGCAGGACATTTCCTGGTCGCCTGAGGCTGGTTCTGGCCCGAACAGTCAACGTGACCAACGCTAGCATAGCAGGTCGCTGCAGAGGAAAGTGGCTTCATCACGCAGTTCAACCACCTGCCCTGTTCACCACTGAGAGCGTCTCAGTAAAGCAGAAGGAGGTCATGGTCAGAAGAAGAAGGAAAGGTTGAACAGCTGGAGCTGAGCGTCCCAGGAACCTTCAGTCAAGGAACTACGATGTTCCTGCAGTAGTCTCACTTGGGTAAATATCTTGTGTGTTTAAGCTGGTTAAACACTAGTTCTACTAGTTCTACTAGTACACCATCATACCCTCCCTACCAGCCATCAGACAGCGTTCTGTCTGAACTCTGTTGATAACTCGTGTTGCATTCTGTGGCCTTTAACATTTCCTTATCAGACTTCCACGGTGCAGGCGGGGCGGAATGTGATGACCCCCCCCTCATTCTGGCAGGCTGACTAAAGAGTGTTGGGTCCGAGGCTTGGTTCCCCCTGACAGCACACGCTTTAATGGCCTGACATTGTGAATGAAAGAAGTTGAGACGGCAACGCGGATGTGAACACAATGAATGTGACGAACGAGCTGCAGCATTGACAGTGCAGTGTCCGGCGGCTCCTGGATCGAATCTAATGCACTTTCTTTAACTATTCATCATCCCACTGACACAGAGGACAGTGCGAACGCCTCCAACAGTATTAGACTTGACACAATCTGGTTGTTTGGCAAAAGTTAAAATGCAACAGCAGGCGAGGACCTTGAAGTGTGCAGACAACTGCTCATTGATTCCATTCCCCAAAGGCGCCGTCGCTGCTCGAATTCATCAACCAAATATCTTCTGGGGCAAAAAGTCCTTTTTCATCTTTGGACCAGTTGCATCAATCTGCCGCTGACGCCAGCCCGGCCCAATCTGGGGAAAAAACCCAAATATGTTGAAGTCAATCTCAGAAGGTTGCTGCAGTGAGAAAGACTGGGGGGGGGGGGGCTGGGATATCAGGCCAATTGTGTGTCACATCCATCAGGGGAATGTTCATCCAGCAATCAGTCAGTGAGCCGACGGAGGCTCAGTCATCAATAAGGCAGCATGACAGAGGTCCTGGAGACTGTAACCGGCCCTCTTCCTCCCAGTGTGTGTCCTCACACACAGGACAGAGAGAGGCCCCATCATTCAGGTGAAAGACAGCCCGCCAGGAACCTGCTCCTGCCTCTTATTCGAGACCTCAAGTCAAACAAGGCGCGAGGCCACAGCAGGGTGCTTTATTTGTTGTTTCATCTCCATCCAACGACAGCCCCCAGAATACAGAGACTACTTCCTTTATCTGTCAACCAGCTGCTGATAACGCAAACAACAGATTTATCTGTTATTGAAATCTTTATTGAACAGCATCGTACAGATGCATACGTGCTGCGTCTAAGTTGCATTCATCAATAAATTGACAATGTGGCCAAAAAATCCTCAGAGAATTTTTATTTGAATTTCTCCTTCATTCCCTCACCTCTGCAGATGTGTTTAACCTTTACTTTATTTTCGGCCTTAAACTTCTGTAGCAGTCCGTTCGTTCGGTGAAAAATAACGGAACTATTTGATTTCTGGATCAGGAGGTTTTTCACATTTGAGTGTTATGGCCACACTGAAATGAAATGATTCTCAGATTTCAAGGAAACATTGTTATATACCAAGAATGTAAACTCAGGGAAAATAAAATGTCTATGGGAGAAAATTTTTTTTTTTAAACCTGATCAGATTGTAGCTTTTACAAATGAAAATAGAAATATATTAAAACTTGGTGGCTGCAGCTTCTCTCCTGTGATAAATTGTCTGAACAGTTATTCACATTGTTGGTAATGAGTTAACAGGACTGTTTTAAACAATAGAGACATTTTTTTTAACCTTTCCTTTAACATTTCCAAATGAATCCAGCAGACAGTGGATCTGTGTGTCACTGCTGATTTGGCCGAGAGATTGGAACTGAGAGACGTAGACAGTCTCTTCTCCTCTAACGACTCCTCCAAGCAAAACTCTGAATTTCACAAGCGATTAGCTGTAAAAATGTTTCCTGTACAGTTTGTGCATTGAGAGGCCTCTCTGTTCAGAGACGTCTACATCTGTGGACGGTTAGTCTCTCTCATCTCAGAGCAATCACAGACGGAGTGAGGTTTGTGATTACGCCGCACCAATTGGAGTAGTTTGTGATTTCACGATTTCTGCAGATCAGACCTTTCAAACGTTGCCTCTCTTCTCCATTTGTAGCAGCTGTCGTGCGTAGTCGCCAGAATCGCCTTGAATTGAAGTGAACCCACCCCCCCACCCCTGGAGAGGAGTCGTCTCTGAAGCAGAAACGTTGTCGTGACACTCTGAAGGTCCTCGTCTGTCTCCCTGCTCCAACTCCAGCTCCTCCGAGCTCCCTCTGCAGCGACGTGCCAACTCTTTGCCTCTTATTCAAATGGAGTCACGCAGCTCAGCGGGAGTCCTTCAGAGGACAAAAGCTGAGGAGGCCTGGACCACGAAAGGAGATTACCATCTCACAGACCTGAAGACGGAGCAGCACGGCCACCTGTTTGTTTCATTGCCTGCTTCAGCACTACATAAAATATATCATAACCTTTAAAGAGTAGCGCAGACACGATGGCAGTCTCCTCCCGCCCAATGAATAACTGGTGGCAGTCGTGTTCCCAAGTTTGAGAAGTTGTGTCCTCCTGGAGAGCTGCTTGTCCTCGTGCTGCTCCCGGGCTCCTGGCATTTGCACAAGATGTCGATGAGCACACAGATGCCTTTTGTGCTGTCAGCAGATTCATCTGGACCAATAACGTCAAGTGTTGGGTTGTTAGCATTTGTGCTGATTACCTGCCACCTCTCACGTCCCATATATATATATATATATGTAAAGTTGTAGACACATCCATCCGTCGCACAGCGCAGACCCGAAACTTGTGCTTTCCAAGTGTCAACATAGTAATGCAGTGCAAGATTTACTACCACTACATATACAGTACTTCCAACACTGCTGCTGAGTTTCTAGATGACAAAGATGATCAAAATAGCATCAGTGATGTCACCCAGTTTATCTCAGATTATAGATTATTTCTCATATGTTTATTATTGAAATGCTCTTTTCCTGCTGCTACTTTATATGCCCGAGCTCCTCATATTTAATATTTAATGTACAGTTCTCACACGTTCATTATGCTCCTCAACTCTGTTTCTTACATGTTAATTATATTTTGCTTATGTTCATTAGATTCCTCATAGATGTATTATTTAAATGCTCCGTTAGCGCTGCTACTTTTTCAATCAGCTTTTGGAAAAGCTGTGAGTCTCTATAAAATCCGGTTATCTTGTAAAATGGAAATAAAGACTCCTGAATCTGGAAACAGGACGGAACAGATCGCTGAGCTGCGTGTGGACACATGAGACCCTCAGAGAGGAGACACATGTCGGGTCGGGTCCAGTTTAGCCAGTTTATCCATTCAGCCAAAGCTAGTAGCGATGGAGGAAGACTTTCTCCACCACTGTGACATCTGTGAGACGTCTTCTGCCATGACGTGGGACGTCTGGAGGATCGGGTCTGGACTCTGCAGCAAGAAGATTGAGTGGTTTTTTGTGCGGAGGGATGTGATGTGACGGTTTCTCACCTGAGCAGAGTTCCTTCAGCACAGCCCCACTGCTGCCTCCCACACACACCCACGAACATCTGGCGTTCGTCTGCAGTGGGAACGGAGACAATCAGCATTCACTCCAGGGTCAAATGACTCTGCAGTAGACCCGGTTTTCATTGGTTGCGGCTCCGATCGGCAGAAATTGAAACGTGACACCTGGGTGAATATGCTAATTTGGCAAAGCAGCGAGGACAGAGAGAAGTTATTGGCATCAAACACGGGGAAAAGAAAAACAACAGCTCTCACCACTCTACAGGCAATGGGGAAGGAGATTAGGGAGGGAGGGATTGCCTGCGTATATTCTCTAATTCTGGGATACCAGAGGTTGCGCTCGAGGTTGGTGCAGTGGCTTCAGCGTCCTGCAACGAGTCCTCACGGGGCCACAGCGCGACACAAAGTCTGCATCTCCCAGTGCTGCCAGCACTCTGCCGGGGACGGCGGCTCCAGCAGCAGCACTGCTCCGTCAGCTGGGACGCAGAGGTTTGCCGCCTGCTCCTCCTCCTCCGAGGCTGAAGTATCAGTCTGAAGACAAAGAGCCTCTCTTTTAATCAAGGACTGAGGAGAAATGCAAACAGAACACGTTGTTTATAGAATCGTTGTTGTTTATAGAATGTGGTAAAATGTCACAAAATCACAAAGCAGGTGCCATGACTCACGTAAATCAACACAGTGGTTCATTGAACCAAATATTAAGATCAGATCACATTTAGTAAGTTCAACAAAATCTAGAACTAGCTGTTTTTCTAGTTTATCGTGTGTTTACATGAGTGGGTGGGTTCAGGTATTACCCACATTGTGGGGACCTGAATCTGCTCACACACACATTATCGTATTTATCTTCGTTATGGGGTCAAAAAATGCACACAACTGTATTTCATGATTCACGGTTGGATAAGGTTGAGCTTAGGGTTTAGGGCCCTATGAAGCCATAGTCAATCAGATGACTTCCTTTTTGTTTTAATGTTTGTGACTTGTAAGAAATATTCCACTATCGACGCACCTCTTCAAACTCCAGATGATCTCCTGCTGGGTTCTTGGGAGATCCTGAGCTCACCAGGGCTGAGCAGAGCAACTGCATAAAAAGTCCAGAGGCTGGACATTAGTGTTTTCACATACAGCCCCCCCCCCATGGAGAATGCCAGGAGATTCTTCACGCATCAGTGCATTTCTGAAAGCAGCTTCAAAGTTGTAATTTGCCTCCAGGTTTTCTGCTCAAATCATAGTAGAAATATTTTCTCCAAGATTGTTGTTTCAAGCGAAAGTCCACTTCTCAAGACATCCACTTGAAAACAGAGGGAAAAAAGCCCAGACGATGTTTTTCTGAGTTGAATGCGTTTCAACTCGAGGCGCACGGAGCCTTCCAGTTGAAATCAGCGCTCGCAGCTTTTAAAATAACAAACAACTGGAAAAAGACGCCTTAGCTGCATCCTGTCTGACGGTCGTCTAACGGAATCAGATCGTGTTATGGAAAGAGTGGGATACAGCGCTTTCGCATCTTGCCCCAAATGAGAGATTAAAAATTAACATCAGCGTGTGTAGCGCCCTGACATAGTGTCAAAACGTTTGTTTGACCTTTTAACTCCAGGGCTGGATTTTAGTCTGGACGAGCAGAAAATGAGCTGATGAGGAACGATGACGGACACCATCTCAACTGTTTGCTTGTTGGGTGTTTCCAGTCACAACGTAGCCTGCACCGATTCATTCAGCGCCCATCACGTGACCATCCTGTGGAAGCAAGTATTTAGCCAGACTTTGAGGTTTGATGTTAGTTTGCAAAGTGTATGTTGTCTGATTATTTATTGCCAAAGACCATTGATTTGCACAGTCTTTACATTTTCATTTCAGATCAAACTGCTGCTGCACATCACTTCCTGATTTTGAGCTTTTGTGACCCCGGGCCCACAGACACAGTTTATGAGGCTACACAGGAGACGGCAGATGAGCTGTGCGGGGATAAAAACCTTTAGAAAAGCTCCACAACGTGAAGAAGAGTGATGGCCGTGTGAGCAGGAAACATCCCAGCAGGGGAGCGTCACGTGGCTGCCAAGGCGCAGGTGCCCGAGCCCAAACACGCCGCGTCGCCGCTGTCTCATCCATCGCGGCGCTCCGGTCAGTCGTCCTAAAGGCCACTCCATCACCGCCTGACAAAGGGGACAGAGCTGGCCTGGGACGGGACTGGAGTCCTGCCGCAGTCTCATTCAGAGCCAACGTGACTCACACCGAGGAAGGAACGGGCTCCTCACGTGCACAGCCTGGGATTCACTGGCCTGTTTTTGTCCTGGTTTCTGAGACGCGTCAGTCATTTTTAGAGCCAGACCCAATCTCAGCTCTGTTGGGTGTTGTTTGGCGAACAGTGCACAGGGGGGTGCGTCCGATGAGTTTCTGACAGGCGGCACGGATTTCTGACACGCCAAAAAAATGTTTGTCGAATGCACAGTTTCCCCCAGATCAACACATTTTCATCTCACAATCATACTTATCTCACAAAATGTTAGTTTTTCTTTCTGGAAATGTTCACGATAAGTTCATTAGCAGCTGTTTTAGGACGCACAGCACGGAATGAGACAGTGTCCTTGGTGCGTCCAGCCCAGTCTGGTGCTTTTCTCGTGTTTACAGCATTGAAATCTCATTTTTCAAGGAAAAAATACCAACGCTTCAATTTTCTCTCCTCTTCTGTGGTTCTGCAAACAGAAACGTTCCGTTTAGTCACTTTGCTTTAGCTGTCCATGTTCAGCCAACGCTCACACATGCAGCCATTATATATGAACAGATTTAAAACAATGGAATGCTCTTTGTTATGATGTACTTGATGTACCTGATGCAGATGCTTTATCATCATGGGGCAAATTTGACTGACGCTGGTTCTGAACCATTTTTTAAATGTAGGAAATAAAGCAAATAAACACACCAAACAGAAAAGACTAAAGCAATGAGGCAGTTGTCGTTTTAGTTCACACACACAGGTTGATCTTGTTGAAAACAGAATTCCCTGGGACACTGTGTGTGTGTGTGCGTGTGCGTGCGTGTGTGCTGCTGCTTCTGCAGGAACCAGGCGGTTAACACCTTTCATCTAATCTCCTCCCTGGGAGCAACAAACCCAGCGCACTTCCTGCTGCAACCCATTGGGGAAACATTGGGGATGATTGCTTGTGTGGGATGCGGTAATGCAATTATGAGCGCGCACGCTGACATTAGACTTGATGGATTCCGCCATCAAACACGTTCTCATGATTGTCATGTGGCAGTCGGTAACAACGTGCCCACGCCCCTCCCACTCACGGTAAAACTCTTCCACGTGCTGAGTGATGTGAGCCGCCGCCGGATAATGAGGTAAATAAAACCGAAGTCATAAATGTTTGTACGCCTTCTGCCGTGTGATGATGACAGATACTCATCTGAGAAAAAACATCTCACACACTTAAGTGACGCTAATAAACAAGTTTGATGTAATAACTTTTTGTCTTTGACAACTTCTCTCCTCCAGCTTTAGCTGCCACGGCGGCTCACGGATCTGGCGCGTACTCAGTTGATCTCCCCGTAAGTCGCTGATATTTTCATAGGCAGCTCCTGCAAATTCCAGCCAGAGTTGGATCACACAATTTGTTCCAGATTGTCTGTGCGGCAGTTTGTTGGAGGAGCCGTCTGAGGCAGCGATTCGGCGGCGCTATGGGAGGTTTGCCACAGAGGCCGGGCTGTTTGTATGCACTCAGGGTCTTTTTGAAGCTCTGTCTCTCTCTCTCTCTCTCACACACACACACACACGCAGACAGTCCTGTTAAAACAAATACGACTTGATGATGTCTTTTCCTTAGATGCTGTGCGGACACTTTTTTGAGTCTGGTTTTTTTTTGCCAGTGTTGTGTCCTCATTTGGTATCAGAGCTTCAGTCGAGTCTCACTTTGCTGTGGAACAGCACACACCACAAGACAAAGGTGACTAAAAACTATTAAAGGTTCAGTTTGAACCTTTAATTTTGGCAGAAATTGAATTTAGAATTCTCCTAGTGATGTTTCCCCTGTACCATAGAATGAGCTCCTTTTATTTAGAAACTCCTCTGTGGAGGAACGGTAACCTCACCTTTAGATGTCACTAAATTCTTCCCACTGAACTTCAAAACACACCAGTGACTTCAGCAGACATTTTCCTGCATGGCCATGAACACACTGCAGTGTATTTCGCCTCTATCCCACGTTTACATGAAGTCCAAATGATTCCTCACAGCAACACAAAGTCAGAACGAGCCGCATGGGTGGGATCCTCTCTCAGTGCCGACAGGAGTTTATTAGAGGACATCAAACACATACAAATATTTACAACATGAGAAATGACAGCATCCAACATAAATAAAGAGGGAAAACATATCTATACACAAGAAAATCTCAGAGAGGAAGAGAGCAGCAATGTCAATTTTACTAGGCAGTTATTGGTCCGTCCCCCATCATGGATCAGTCACGAGTTAATGCAAACAGGCGACGGAACCTTTACTGCGTCACCAGGATTAAACTCTGCTGTAGGGGATCTTTTCATCAGGCTGGTAGGTCCTGCAGCAAAGAACGAGTGAGCAGAACCCAGCGGTGGTTTCACAGACTCTAGACTAAACCTCACGGAGCCTCACGGGTCCCGGGAAGTTCTGGGGTGAAGAAAACTGCATTAGAGGGAGAGAACAGCAGGAGTGTGTTAAGTTTGAGCAAATCTTAGACTTATGATTCAACATGTGACCCTTCCACGGACATGGAGAAGAAGTCAGACATCGTATAGAGACACCGCCACATCGTTTCTCAGGCCTTTTTAAATAATGACACGTATATGCATTGGGCCAAGAACTATAGTTCTACATGCATAAAAACTTTAAGTCTATATTATTCTTCATGCAGTTTTCCCATAATCCAGTTGTCTTGAAACATGACACATGAGTGAAGATCGCTGCAGTAAGAAAGGAAAAGGCAAAACTTCATTCAAGGAAATTAGAGGATTGGAAACAGCTGAAATAACGTAACCCCACCTGCACACTCTCCTTGCTGTTATTCTAAGAAAATGAGATTTGCATGGTTCACCTGATAAAAATGTAAGAATGGAAAAAGACATGAAAGCAGCTGCCAGAAATACATGATGCCCCCCCCCAGGAAGCATCGTCAGCAACTGCAGAGGACCAAAAGAGACGCGTGTTTACGTGCACATGTCCCACATTGTTGCCACGAAGCCCCTGAACAACCTGCAGACCGATGGCGATGGAAGCGAAGGCTGCGCGGCTGCCAGCGGTCGCAGGACTCCCAGCAGTCCTGCCAACTGCCGCTTGTCCCCCCGCTCTGGCAGACACGTCTTTTGAAGGCCCCTCTCCACTGGAGCCGTTGAACGTGGCACAGGCTCCAGGACACACTGTACCGACAAGATAAAGCCTGCGCACATGAGAGCGTCCCAAATGAAAACACGCCACGTCTTCGCGACTTCTCCTGATTTCACGCACGTAATGCTATTTATGGCGCTTTCTAGACGCTGCAGGATTTCAGTTTATTCATCCAGTGTTTTCATTGTGAGCCACAAACACAAGGCGGCTTTTATCTCTGTTTCCTGCCGATCAATAACGTGAGCTGGGCTCACGCGCATGAAGCTGCAGTGAAGCGGGGCCGGTGGCGAACCGTAGACACCGCCAGCGGGTGGATCTGAACCCTAGGAGAACATATGGGGTCAATTAGGCAGCGTTTGCTCCTGGACGGATTTCAGCTGATCCACGAGAGGGACCTGCAGAAGAGGTGGTCTCAGGCCATTTGGCGAGGCAATTGTGGGCAGCCTGCGAGTTAGCGACATGAAAGCGTCAGGTGTTAGCCAGCAAATGATCCAGTAAAGGTGAGGCTGGGAGAGCAGATTGTCCAGTGTTTGCTGACAGAGAATGGGAGCGGTACAACATGTTCTGTATTTCCTGTCTATATTTTAAAACGCCACATACCTGTCTGCTACTTAAAATGAGTCAAATATTACTCTTTGATGTTCTATCTACCAATTCAACATACATCATCCATCCAGCCCCCCGTAGACCCGGTAACGGACAAACGGTTGAAAATGAATGAATGAATCCCAAAGCTTTTATTCTGAAAATCTGTGCCGATCACACCTCGGAAGAATCCGACATGCAAAGTGTAAAAGAACACGACCTAACGCGGTGCAGTGTGTAAGATCAGACTAATCACATTTGAGTCTTCATGAAAGCTGAAGGCTGCCACAGGTCAGGAGATTCAAATCTTCCACATTCAGGTGAAATGTAATCTGATTACACCGCTCACTCTGTCTGCAGCTTCACTTGCAGTAATCTGAAACACACACAGTAGCGATATATATATATATATTCTACAGCGCGCGGTCGCGTGTATTTTAAGTCAAAGCTGAGCTGAAACCCACATAATATCATGCACATGCACGTGGATCTAAAGTTGGCCGGCTGCTGCTGCGTTTGAGGTCAACCCAGTTTTGACTGAAACATGATAATATATTTCATGAGACTTCGGCTGAGGTTGGGAGCGTGTTCGTGGATCGCGATGGACTCCGATGACGTGCAGTCCGTCCTTTCCATAAACACAGAAGCTTGAACATTTCATTCTCTCCTAACCCTGCCCTTCAGGTAAATGAGTTCAAACAAAGGGATCCAAAAGTTTACAGCTCCACGCGAAGCCGTCCGTCAGGAAAATAAAAGCATCCTATGAGCCTCTCGGGTCCGCAGGGCGAAGTCACCAGTTGTGTGTGTGTGTCGCGTCGACGCCGTGGAAAACGGGATAAAAAAAATAAAAAAGAATGAGTGGAGACAAGGGGACGTCAAAACAGTCGCAGAGAAACCAGCGCTGCCGACCATGAAGAATTATATTGATGAGCCGGAGATTGAACTCTTTTTTTTTCATTTCCCCAAAGCGTACTTTTGGTTTTTCCTCCTGCGTGTCCGCGCGAGAGAAACCTTATAGGTGTAATGTAGAACCCAGAAGTCAAACAATTTCCCGCCACAAACCCTGAAAAACCAAACACTTGATTACACGCAGGCTCGTTGCGGAGCCACAGTCTGGTTTACTGCAAATTGGCTTGTGATTCCAGAGTTCTGGCCCCAGAACCAGGAGACCAAGAAGAAGTCACATGGGATCAGAGGCACCAGGTCGGACGACCAGACCCCCGGAGTTGCTCGATTTCGATCGACCTAAAGGGATTTTCTGTAAACGTCCGACAGCAGTTTGATCATTTTGTCGGACGGAGTGAAGCGTTTCTCTTTTTGCTGCAGGTCCGTGACGTTAACGGGAGAACATTGAAGTGAAACCTCAACTGTGGCCCGTGAGTCAGATTCTAGTTTTAGAGCGTGATAGAATCTGAGAGAACTCACGTGGTGAATATTAACAGGAGAAATTGTGTTTAATTTAAAATGAGGTGACACACAACATTAGTTTGGAACCGGAGCACAGATTGATTTCTATGATGAAGACGCAATGAGCACTGGGCTCATTTAACCACTTGATCTGACCATGGAAGAAGAAGAGCATACAGTTTCACATTGAAATACTTGACAGTTTGTTTTCTATATTATTACTCCAAAGAATGATCTAACTTACACATATACTCTGATTACTTTTTCATTTAAGGATGATTTCTGGGATTAACTTCTCTCTCTCTATCACGTTATGACAAATGACTTTTTCCCCCCGACAAAATTCATTCATTAATAAAATGCAAAGGTCGACGCTGAGGGTCCCGCCATGCGACCTCTGACCATCGTGCAGCATCTGTGTGAATCACGTGTCTGACACTTTGAAGCATTCACTCTTTTGTACGAGCTGGCATTTCACCAGCAGCCCCGAACACTGAAGAGAAAGTTGAAAATTACCATTTCCTATGTGACAAAATTGCTTTCTCGTTATTTTGAAGGGGGGGGGGGGGTGGGGGTGACATTTCCGCCCTCATGCATCATTTATGTGCCCCCTGGAAAACAGGGGATGGGGAAAGGAGAGATAGAGGAGATGAAATTATAAAGTACTAGCCCCTGTGTGTGTGTGTGTGTGTGTGTGTGAGATCCCTGTCACAAACATGGCCCACATGAATGAGAACAGTGGGACGTTCCGAGCAGTGTTGCAGGTCCGGGGGATAATTCTGCCTTTCAGCTGCTTCCCATTTGTTTCATAACTGCAGCGCTGCCATCTCAGCCTGGTCAAGATGAAAAGCATCGTTGTGTAAAGAAATTGAAATGAAAATCCTTCTGGACTCAGCAGGATGGGGGGGGGTATTATCTGTGACTCAATGGCACTTCAGTGGGATAAGATCTAATTCTGGGAGGAAAATGTCTTTATATGGCCACCTGCTGTCGTCAGCTTTGTCCCAGGATCACAAGTTGTTCTGGGTGACTGGTCTCGGGACACGGCGAGAGGAATGCACTCAGCTCCCCGCTGACATTTAGATCTCTTTATTTTCTCCTTTCATTCAGCCCGGAGCTGCCTGGGAAGGACGGGGGGGTGGGAGGGGGATAGGAGGGGTGAGTCACAGGGGTGAGCCACAACAAAAGCAGCAGACACGCACTTCAGTCGCGACACGAACGTGACGATGGCAGCGTCACGAGATCAAATCAGCCACTGGTCTGAAATATGTGGAGGTCAATTATCATTAATCACGATCATTCATTTGCTGAATATTCTCATTTATTATGCAGTCATTTAGTCCTTGTCATATTTCCTAACAGCAGCAGTGGGGCCCCTGTGGCCCCTGATGATCACGGGTTCGAACGAGCTGTGTGAACGGGTGATCCTAGCTGCAGATAACATGTTGTGAAAACCAAACCAAAGCGCAGCGGCTCAGTTTAGTGCTCATGGGAAATCAGCTGTTTAACATCTGAGCAAATAACCCTGATGACATCATGAGTCAGGTCACGTGTCACGTTGTTGCCCACTGGAGGTGAGGAGCTGGAATGATTCAGGCTAGCCCTGATCGTGTTGTTCTTCCCAGAGCTGGTGCGCCTCACCGTTGAGATGGTTCCAGTGACTGCGTGATCCTTGTTAAACCCTCTGAAAACGCAAAGAAAGAATATTGTGCAACTATCATTACACACAAACAAATAAATAACAATAAATAACAAATAAACAACAGTTTCCAAGTCTTGCTCTTGTTCTCTCGCCACTGTTTGACTTTTGGGACCTTCCAGTGGGAAGTATATCCAAACGACTACCACTAATTCTTAAAGGCAACAAAATTTAAAGGTACATTATGGCCGTTGTCATACTAAAAGTGCCAACATCTCATTGGAATAGCCTTTTATAGACATTAAAATAGCATCACTGATGAAGCAGGTAAATTGGTGGCATTTTAAGTAGAACACAATAACGTACTGTGCTCGGCGGCGACGCCCCTCCTCTGCTGCGTTTACTCCGGCTGCAGATAAAGCAAAACAAATGGTGGGTGGTTAATTGAATCAACTGGTGGTCGTGCAGCTCTCCACTTGCTCCTCATTCAGCTCGGCGAGTCTCAGAACAATAGGTCCTCGCAGCCAAGACGCAAATCTCTTCAAGAGACACCTTTTGTTTCCCCTCAAACCAAAATCTGCTGCTCAGCGCCGCGTAATTAACGGCCCCACGCATGTTTCTCTCGTCTTCTCGCGGCTGAGCGGGAACTGTACGGCCGCTATTTGTCTTTCCCACGCAGGCGGCCCCATAACTCACGGAGCTGCTGTACCTGGTGGATACCATCTTGTTGTAAACATGCAGAAAGACGCACAGGGGCCGATAAAGCGGCGCGGTGCTGCGTGGGTCCCGCCAGCCGATGGCAGCCATAAAAAAGAGCCTCCATCTGCAGGTGCTGCACAGACGTGGCTCGGAAACAAATATCTGAAGAGTGTGTGAGTGTCTGCACACACACACACACACACACACTGCTGAATGAACTCAGCCGCATCATGAACAAACTTACCAACAAATTTGTCTGTTCAGGATCATAAGCTCAAATCCAAACTAAGTTTTTACAGTGAGAGAACCCCCCCCCCCCCCACTGGTCCACTTTATTTGTCCAAATACACATTTACAAATGTACTTATATGATTATTCCTCTTTCCACTTCTCTAATTATATCAAACATTAATGGCTAACACACACACACACACACACTGCTGAATGAACTCAGCCGCATCATTAACAAACTTACCAACAAATTTGTCTGTTCAGGATCATAAGCTCAAATCCAAACTAAGTTTTTACAGTGAGAGAACCCCCCCCCACTGGTCCACTTTATTTGTCCAAATACACATTTACAAATGTACTTATATGATTATTCCTCTTTCCACTTCTCTAATTATATCAAACATTAATGGCTAAATAAAAAGTTACACAGCTTGATTTTATTGGTACGTTCAAACCTGAGATCATTTTGATGAACTTTATTCTCAAGCTGGTTGCTCAAAAAAAACCAAAGTGCACTTTTTTAATAATGCCCTGAAAATGACTTTTCAATGTGGTACGCGTTAAACTGCCGACAGCAACGCGCTGGTGAACTCTCAGCTAATAAATCACGATTAATCCCGAGTGTTTGAACACAGCGGGTCAGCGCAATATGTCCAAAGGCAGTTCATTACGTACAGTGTACATACGGGGTCCAATAATAATAGCAATGCATACATTAAACATGTGCGTGACTTTCAATGTAACAGGAAGTCCGGCTTACGGTTCTGGTTCAGGTCAGACCAGCAGGAGTTAGCACCAAGCTGTTCTTTACAGGGAAACTGGGAAAAAAAAACGTCGCCATCATGTTGTGTTTTACATCCCGAGGACGTCAAACGACATCGGTCGTAACCAAACGACCTCCCATCAAGGCTTGAGGAGCATCACATGGTCTTCATCTGTGTGTGAGTTTGCTTCATGGCCGTTTCCATGATTCTGAGCACCTGTAGCTACATCTGCGTTGGTTTAGACGTCAAGGTGAAAAGTTCACTGCTGCCCTTGGAAACAGCAGCGGCGATCGTTTCGTTTCAGGAGTCAGCACAAACACAAAAACATACACAGACTGAAAATGTTTGTTTAACATCTAGAAGGAATACAAACTGTTTTGGAGATACACTGCTCTCTGTTCAGAGTTGCTATCAAAGCTTTGCCCGTGGTTTTGACATTGATGTGTTCGTGCACAACAGCAGATGCCAGGAGCTAATCAGGGATCAGCAACAACCCAACACAACACAACTCAGCCTGTGGACTGGGGAGACTGGGATTGACCCACCATCCCTGGGGATAGTGGACGACCTGTCCAATCATGTGTCCAATGTAGGACACATGATTGGACAGGTCCCAGTGTATAATTGTGGCACCAATCTTGAGTGGAACCATTTTCATGCTTCATCAACAGAAGTCAGTATTAGCAAGGTGGTCAATAGCATTGATTAGCTGAGAGCTTTTACTGAATTGATGGACTGTTTTTTTTTTATGTTGCGAGGATGTCAAACATCTTGCCTTGCCAAGAGTTGGCCCATTGTTTTGGTATTTTCACTTCTCCGCAGACAGGAAGTGCATTCTAACGACGCTAACGGACATTCTGCCCGTGTTTATTTGCATGTAGAGCAGGGAAGTGAGATCCCATCAGCAGCAGTCACTGGAGACTCGGTTTTGTTTGTACGAATGGTTGGAAGCATCGGGACACATGTTGAGGGCTGATCTGAGACCAGGGCCAGTCATTCTGATTGAGCTGTGATTCATCCAGCGGTTTCCATTCAGCAGTGACAACAAACAAATCACTTCCTCAGACTCAAAACAAGCGAGGAATAGAATGCTTTATTGTCATGATACACAATGTGGTGGTGCTAAAGGAAAATATAAAATACAAGAACAAAAAATACCAAAAATGTACCAGCAATAAGATTAAAAAAAAAACAAAAAAACAATATATTTACAGCAGGAGCCAGTAAAAATGTAATATACTGTAGCGAGTGAGTGGAAATAAATACACTGTACGGAACAGGAACAGGCACTTAACAGATGTTGAGAAGCTACTGTGTGCATTACATTCTATACGTTTTATTGGTTTCAGGACATTTCTGTGTGTGCTCAGGTCAACATGCATGAAAACTGAGGGAGAGAGAGATAAAACCTCACTGAGTTGAAAAAAGTCTTCTGATGACTGTTTTGCTTCCCGTGTGAAGTTTTGAAAGCAGCTCTCGGTCCGTCCCTGTGCATGTTCTCCACATGCGCCTGTTGATTGTGTTCATCTCAAGGTCTCTTCTTTCATGGCGCTGGAACAGAGAGGTGTTTCTGCGGGAGCAGAGGCAGCGGCCTGCAGCCGCGGCCCTGCGCTGGGATCGCCTTACCCCATACAGCTCGGCTTTGTTATTGGATCTCCCGGGCTGAAGGACACGGTGCATCATCTAACCCGCCTTAATGCATGCAAGATGTCCAATCAGCGCTGTGTTTGGTCATTACGGCCGCAGTGCCAGGCCTCCTTCCTGCAGGCCGGGGCGGACCGACCCTGGAGACCCCGCCAATGATCTCGGGAGCAGATCTCTGTTTCCCCTCACGCGGGATCGCCGGACCAGGATTTATTTATGCTGGGGGAAACAGGCACAGACATGGGTGCCCACCATACATCAAACATGTTAAATATTCCATCCGAGTGGAAACGCTGCTGACTCCGATATCACAGGCGATACGGGATCAGCCCGCTATGGAAGGTGATACATGTGGCGTCTGCGTGGCCTCTGGACTCTGAGCGCACGGCGAAATGAAAAACAGCCCATGCATTTACTCAGGAACTAATGTATTTATTTGTCAGAAACATCGTTCCAAGCACATCATATGGAGAAATATATATATATATATATTTTAATTTTAGCCTGTCAGTCTCCACACACGGGAACACTGTCTGGAACTCCAGTTAGGACAGGATTTGCATTGTTAGCTTAGCATAACTTAGCTTAGCTTAGCATTGCAGAAAGAGTGGAAGTGGTGAAATTTTCACAATGTTTCACAAAACAATTCTTCACACAGCACCAGCACGGTGATGTGCACCACATGGACATAAAGTCATTAATTAGATTTTAAAATGAATAAAGTTAAATTGAAGAAATAAACAAGGTAAGAAAATATTTTTTTATTATTTGAGTGTTTTTGCTGTTTTCTATTCAAGCAGATATTCTGCTACTGCAACTACAGTCACTGCCATTCACACACACACACACACATCAATATGAACATCAACTGCCTTCAATTCCGTGACAATAAAAATAAATCACTGCAGTTTTTTTGGCCACGTTGTGTCATCACATCCTTTGACGTTCCTCTTTTCGAAGTCCTGACCGTGAGGAAGCCAGAGCGGAGAGGACTGGGAGACGGTCGCAGGCAGAGTTAAAATGGGGTAATTTATTTATAAATTAAAAACAAACAAACAACCCGTGAAAACAAAAACAGAAAACCTTAAACACCTGGTGCACCATCATGTGCACACTGCCACAACATGAGACCCTCCACAACGTCGTAAATTCTCGGCCTGGACAGCAGAGGAGTCCGTCCCCTGACGTCAGGTGGAGACGCCCTTTGGTTCCAGAGGATCGATCACCTGCTCTGACTGATCCTGTGGTCCAGCTGAAGGTTCTGCAGCCACCTCCACTCTGGGCCATGAATAGAAAGAGAGACATTAGAGCTCGAGGGACAAATGGAGCGTGTGTTTGAAGAGGCAACAATCCCAGTCAGTCATAGCTGTTAATCGTGTGTTCGTTAATTACAAAGTAAAACCTCCTGGAAAAGCAGCACTGACTCAGATGTGATAAGAACTGGATGAAAGTACTTGACAAACTTCAGTTATGTTTTTGTAATTTCAGACGTTAAGTTCAGAATTAATTTGAAAAAAAAAAAAAAAACAATTATTCATATTAGTGGTCTTGAAATGATGTCTACTTCTAACCAGGGTCTTAATGGTTGACTGAGTATTTTCTGCCTCACCCCCCCACCCTGAAACATGGGCCGTGCCATTATCAGTGCAGTTTCATCTCAGTATATCCTCTGGGGAGCGACGGCTGCTATTCATAATGTCTGTAACTACTATGATTTTACATCTAAACTCCTTAAAACCAAAGTTGGCTTTTTTTTTTAAATGATCCTTCCAGCAGCAGTGTAAAGTAAGTGCTGCTCTTTTGCATTCACACACACACACACACACACACACACACAGGAAGAGTGAGCCGAGAAATAATAATGATAAGAGTAAAATACAGTGACACCTCCTGATAGCAGTGGGAGAGCTGCTCTCACTCAGGAGAGGAGTCGTGATTTACAAGGCAGCCGCACAACAGATTCATACCTACTGCCGCGAAAACGACATGTATCATTTCTCCCAAATGTCTTTGCAACGTGTCGGCGGCTCTGAATAAAATATCAGTCCTCAAAGACGGGCTCGTGTGCAGCGTGCACACAGAGCTGCAAACCCAATTCCAAACCAGATACATTTTTATTTCCACTCCCCCCCCGCCCCCACTGCAGCACCCCTCCCCTTCTTTTCTGGGACTGATTTGAATATTATAGATTGAGCGATCCGTCTTGTCGGTGCAGGAAGGGAATGTGCCAACGGGAAGAAAAACACAAACCGGGAGGCATTTCCTAACCAGCCAGGTAATCTGCAGCGGTGGCGAGAGCCTGAGAGAAACACACACACACACACACACACACACACGCCACCTGATTATGGAGTGAAGCAGACCATCAACACAACACGCAGCCTCTCTCCGTCAGGTTTGCTGCCACATCAATCACCTGGGCTGCGTCCAAACCAAATATGAGAATACGGGGAACCGTCAAATTACGGTTTGTTTTTCAACTCAACTGAGCACATTGCCCTGCTTCTGCCGCCAGACGCCGAGAGCTCAGATCCGGTCGGGGGGCGTGTTGGGTTACACACACGCCTCTGGAGCCCGCCGCCCCCACGATCTGCCGAAAGCCTCCGGCTCCCTGGGATGTTATTCATTAATCAGAGCTATGGATTTCAGTGTTTGGTTTGGACCCTGCTTGGGTTCGTAGCCCCGGACGATGCATCGCCATCCAGCGGTCTCACGCGGGTGTCGCCGCGTGTCACTTGAGTCACGAGCGGCGGTGCACGGGTACCAGGGTGGACCCCGCCTCTCGCCCAGTGACCGCTGGGATTGGCGGGGTCACTGGGCCACGAGTGAAAACAGAATAAAACCTGCGAGGGGTAAAGAACGTTTTTGTGCTTTTTCAAAACACGCGCGTCCGACAGTATTTCGCCAGGCGTTGTGTTCGCACGCCACGCTGAGAGCTCGTCGTTCGGCGGCAGTAGCGACTCTTTGAGTTTCATGACACACGTGCTCCCTCCCTTGAACGCTCGGCCGTGCACAGGTTGCAGTTTGCTGTCAGTCGTGCACGTGTTGTGCGAGCGGCCCCTCGGCCTCGTCCGTCGTTTGCTGTTGATGCTAAATCACAGCGCGACTTGTCGCACCTGAGCTTCAAGGAGATCCTGTTACCTTTCAGGAGCCGATGCAACTTTAATGACTGCCTTTTGTTTGGCAGAGTACACAAGTGTAGTACTGAGGAGGGGGGAGGGGGGCGGGGGAGGACAGGGCAGCCCCTCCAATATGTCAGAGAGCGGAAGGGGGTGGGGGGGGGGGGGGGGGGGGGGGGGGGGGGGGGGGCGGTTTCAAAGGCGCAACAGGCTTTAAAGTCAACATCGCAGCTGTGTTTACACAAATGCCTTCAGAAGTGAAGGGGGGGGGCAGCAGGGGCAGTGACAAGGCCGCGATGAGGTAATACCCCGGCGCTGACCTCCTCACCTGGCAAGAGGAGGAGAAAACAGAAGAAAGAGAGGAGAAACAATGCTCTGAATTATTGTGCGGTGACGCAGGGGGCCCCCGGGGGCCCGCGGGGCCTCTCACCTTGTTGCGTCCAGTGAACGACGGCGCACGTTTGCCACGCCCACGTGGGCACGGGGCTGGAGGTCCAGTCCAACCAGCTCTGGTGGAATAACACACACTCGCGTCTCCATGACGACGAGCTCGTTTGTGACGTCACCTGGTGAAGCTCGCCGGGGGGGGGGGGGGGGGGGGGGGGGGTCTGTGAGTAAACATCGCACTTTAAAGCGACGAGCGGAACTCTGAGACAAAACACACAGGAAGTGGGAGCGGGAACTGCTGTGTGTGTGTGTGTGTCTGTAGTGTTGGGGTGTTTATCTGCACACAAGCAGTGTTTCCCCCTGTGTGTGTGTGTGTGTGTGTGTGTGAGAGCAGATTTGGGGGTGTAGAGATAATGAATCATCTTGTAGAAAGCAGAGGCAAGAAAAAAAGAAAAAGAAGATTGAGGGGGAGAGTAACGGTTGAATGAGCTTGGCGGGGATCTGTATTTTCTTCCATTTGTATAAAAAGTTCCATCAACAACACAAATAATATCGACTACAATATAAAAAGAAACTTAAAAAACAAAACAAAACAGCGTGCACTGTTATCACATTTTGTTTGCATCCGGCAGCACCAAGGTACAAATGTATTCACGCTTCTTGCCGCCACTCAGTCGCTCCCGGTTTGTCAGAAATGACCAGATCTGCAGTCTGTGCCTCCTCCTGCGTCCCGGCAGAGTAGCCAACACGTCCCGATCACCACTTTCAGCAGATACACTTTGGCCTCGGCCGCCTCTGCAGTGTGATCGCAGCTTGGGTCTATTTTTCTCCCTGAACCCGAGGGAGCGTTTGCGATACCCTCTCTCCTTCTCTATTTAGTGACTCGTATTTCTGCTGTATTATCCTTGAACGTTCCTGACTAACTGTAGTGTATCTTTCCTTTGGATCCGTGTGGCCATTTTACATTTTCAGTTATATACGTAAACATTCATAGATATAATGTTTATATTATATATATATATACAGAATATATGATAAGATATGTATTACTTCCAGCCGAGGAGAGAGCTAGCAAGATACTGAGCGTGTGTGTGTGTGTGTGTGTGTGTGAAAGCAGATTTAGGGGGGGGGGGCACACCAGCCTGTTTGAGTCCATCAAAGTATTTCATGTTCTCATCATCTCTCTCTGTCACCTGCCACTAATCACCTCATTGCCTTCACCTGAGTCCACACACACACACACACACACCTGCTCCCTCGTTAGTTCACTTGTGTGGTCAGGTCCGTTCGCTCTCTGCCAGTGTGTGTCTGCCTGCCGAGCTACACTCTGAATTCTTGCCGACAGGTTCCTGACCCGGCGGCGTCTCCATTTGGACGTGGATTTGTTTCCTCGCCTGCCGCTCTGGATCTGTTCCTCATGGACTGATGTCGTGGTTTGGACCCTGCCGGTCTCTTTCTCTTCTCTGTCAGTGAATTAACCTCGTCACTCTCTCTCTTAGACGGTTGCAACATTCATTCACATCAGCAGTGGAATCAGAACATTAGAGCTTTTCGGTTGTTGTGGTAAGTGTCCCCTCAGCAGTGCTAATTGTCCGGAGCCTTCAGCTCCTCGTCATCACAGCAGAACTGGGCCAGTTCAACAGAAGTTTGGTGCCGAACTCGCAGTGAACCCGCGACTCTGCAAGACTGCGAGTAAACAGCTGTTAATGCCAAGATCAAACATTCAAACTTTATTTCAGAACTTGTAAAACAGCCCAGGGAGCAGGGCCGAGACAGTCGGCTCAGATGACCCCAGTCTAGTTTGTGTTAATGTAATGGCTGATTAGCGGTTAGCACTGCTGCCCGCTGGGTTCAAATCCCTCGGTTGGGTTTCCTCCCACAGTCCAGACACACGCAGGTCAGAACACAGAACGAAGTTCTGAGTTGTTTCTTGAAGCGATCAGAGGACGCTGGTCTGATGTGTGGTGGGAGCTGCTTCCCTAAAATGTTTACAGCTTGTTTTTTGAGCAACCTGCGGGAAACGACCTGGGAGAACGGTTTGGAACATTTTGTGATAAACACTCAGAGACTGTACGAAACTATTTTAAAATCAATCCTCTGTGATACTGGGAGCCAGTTTAAAGATGCTAAAACTGGAGTCATGTCTTCTCCTGTTTCTCGCTGGAACCCTGAATGTTGCAGAAGTTGTAGTCCGTCAATACGTACCAAGAAAAGACACTTCTCTGTGTCTCTTTGGTGAATAAAATAATTCATATTTAACATGATATCTTCTTATTACACCTCATGAGGACGGGAACATGGCCCACTGATCCTGGGAGACATTTTGAAGAGGTGAGGATTTTCCCCAAAGCTGTTTAAATTCCTGACGACTGATAAAACAGGAAAAATATCTCAGAAAAAGTGAAGAGACTACTGAAGAAAATCTGGATTGAAATGACCCTGGGATGTTTTTAATTTCTATTTCTAAACATTTCATTAGAAAAATCACTTTGGTTTATTTCTCCATGTAAACGGGTGTAAAGAGGGTGCGAAGGACTCCGCCTTAAAACCAATAACATGTGTAATTAACTGAGTGGCCACACACGTGGGGGGGGGTTCAGCCACACTAATCCTAAGAGATCAATATGTGGGGGCTGGGGATACTGCAATACTTAGTACTATTTAGCTTAGAGAGTGATGGAGCTTTAATTACTACGTAGGAAAGGAGAAAACTACAATCAATACTCTGTGTTTTATGGAAGGAAAAATACTAGAAAAAAATAAAAATAATGCATCCAAAATAGGTAAATGAGATGTGCCAACCAAGTTGTGAGTGAGCAAAAGGAATCAGGTTTTAAATGGACGACATCCTGTGGATTTATTGGCTTGGTTTGCAGTCACATAACACTGTTTCTGTAACAGCTCGTTTATAAAAATCAGCAGTAAACGTTTAATCCAGTGAATGGCTCCGATGGTGTGAGGCCAGACGACACGCCAACTCACATTATATCAGCACTGACCTTTGCTTTATTTACATCCAGCGTGTCACTGGGATCTTTTCCTCCACGCCGGCTTTTGTTTCGCTTACACGCTTTCAAATCTACCAGAGCGGTGACGCTGTTAAATTCCCCGTAAAACACTGAGCGAACCATCTGTTGGCTGGAGCACACTGGCCGTAACAACGTTATTTTGGACTTCCAGAGAAAGGTCTGCCGGGCGGCCCGAGCACTCATTAAAACAGTATTATGCTTCGTCATTTTGACTGTACACCGAGCCGAGGAATAGACCGGGTCAGGTTTTTTATGAGCGGTTATGTATTCGCCTTCGCCGAGGCTGTGTGCGATGAGACCTCTGCGGCTACAAAAAGGAGTAAACTCTGTCATCAAAAGACAGCTGACAGTTATTCAATAAGAGGACAGCGAGGGGCGTTAAAGATTTTCACTGAAGGCAGGGCACATAAATCCAGACAAACAGGGCGCCCGGCCTGTTCGGATGACACAAATCGCCGCCTCGTTAGGATCAATAAAATAAAACACGACGCTGCAAAAGCACAAGTGCAAACCGCGAGGCTGCCGAGGATTCAATAGCCCCGCAGAATGCGTGGGAATGGGGAGCTCAGGTTAGAGGAGCGCTTCAATCCCACCAACTCTGCCATGAAATAGAACGGGAGAGAGCAATTGACCCATGAACCGGGCTGAAAGCGAAATCACTTGTTCTCATAATGACTGCCTTCCACTTGGCCAGAGCGCCGGCGGATACACGGCTCGCGGTTGGAGGAGGGAGAACGAGGAGCTGGGAGGGTTGTCCAGCTCCTACTGGTCTCCAGCTGGTGTAGAATGATGATCAGCAGCCCCCCCCACCCCACCCCCTTTCCAAACAAGTGCTATCAGATAAACACAAACACGGCTGCATCTTGTAAAACTGAATCTGAGACAAATTAGCCAGCTCATTAGGCAGCGGAGGTGAGCTTCCTGAATGAATTGATGAATTGGGAGAGTTTATTCAGCTCTTGTTTATTTACAGAGAACAGCCCGCTCATTTGCATTCTCCTCGCCAAGTACAGGAAGACTCAAGTGGGTGCTTATGTCTTCTGTGGTGGAGGAGCTTATCCGGCTCTTTGGGGAGCATCTGTGGGCTGCTGTGTTCCAAAAAAACCCCCATCCCTGCTACCAGCTGTGGGTGATCTCAGTTTCAGACCCAAACAGTGTTAATGCAGAAGAAGTGGGAAATAAATGAGACACGCTGTTCTTTTTTTGCATTGCACAGATATTTCTAGGTTTAAAAAAACAAAACACACGAAGCTATTGTAAAGGAAACAATAAAGGTAGAATATTTGTGTCGAGAAAGACTAATTGGCAGGGAACGCTTCAGCTACTGCGAACAATCACTGAAAGGTTTTAGTTTTGTACAAGAGATCAGGGAGCACCTGTGTGTGTCTTTAACTGAAACCCAGACCTTCCAAACATTTAAAAATAAAAAGTGTCACTGACATTTACTGGTGAATCTTGATTTCCAGCCAAAGTTGAGTCAGAAACATTTTGGACTTTTTGTGTGTGGGTTAAAATCGGTGTCTCTTTCTTTGGCACAGACCACGTTCTGACCTTTTGTCCTTGGAGAAGCGCAGGTGCTGAAAACATGGACGGTGGTGATCGACACCAAGACCTCGAAGCTGAAGCAGCTGGATGGAAAAGAGCTATCACTCCCTCCATTATTCACACCTGTGCTTCTCCAGCTGGGACACGTCAACATGTCTTCTGGGAAAAAATGAAGGCCTAGTGGTGCTGCTTTGTTGCCAGTGCCCGAACATCCAGAGAACTTCGTCTCAGACCAGCTGACAGTGCAGTCTCCTGGATCCACATTCTTTCAATAGAAAATGGTGCATTGCAATCTTGAAGTGGAAAGTGATAAAATGGTCTAAAGTCAAGGAAGAGAAGACGTCTTCTTCATGAACTCTGGTCAATGTCCACAGAGCAGTTGGGGCAGGTCCAGACCAGTTCTCTGCTGCACCATGTGATGTTTTCACTCCGCAGCAGCTCGTTTCTCCAGTCCTGTCTTTCTAAGCTGACGTCTTTCGCTTCGTCTTCTGTGTGCACGGCACGGCTGTTGGAAAACATCCTCCCCTCACCAGCAGTGAACCCTCCCCAGAAGCTCCTGCTGTTGCCTCACACGGGCTCGCTCGGGCACTAGAACTAGAGGAATGGCAGGAGATGCTGCCGCGAGGTCAGCAGCTTGGGTAATATGTGCCTACATAGGCAGCCGCACGCAGCTTCCCCTGCAGAGAAGAGTTCTCTTGCTATCTGGTGTAATATGAAATAGCCACGGTGCAGTGGATTTACTTCCACCAGTAAACAAACAAAAGTGGAATTGGACACGTCACAAATGCTCTCGAATCAAGCTCTTTAGTAAAGAGAAAATAAGTAAAGCACGCGCTCTGAATGTTTATTCAAATTGTAAATACTGGCCCATAATCCTAGAAAATAAACAGGTAAGTACCCAAATGAAAATAAAACCCTATGTTTGATGTCATTCAGTCTAAGTGTTAATGCATGTTACAGCATTGTTTACTTCACACACCCCTGGTTGTCAGTTAATTAGTTAGAAACCACCGAGTGAAGCTGGCAGAGCGTAATCCAACATAAATCCCCCTTCGTTAACGTTGCAGTTCTCTGTTGTTACCGACACCGCGCCGCACCTGTGGGATCAGCGTGCACGTGCACGGTGTCGTGATGTTGAGCTGCTATACAAAGACCCGTGCGTGAGATATAAAATCATAGAATCCCTCGACATAATTCAGAGGTTTTCTGCGAGTACCAAAAAACATATAAATGCAGCTGATCCGTGCACTGAGCGTGTCCCACCCATGTGTTCGATTGGCCCCACCCCAGCCCCTCATAGCCTCCCTGTGATCGCTATCAGCAACTCGCCCTCGTGACCCTGGCCTCCTGCAGAACCCCCCTCACCGCTCCAAGGTAAAGAAGCTCCATGTCTCCACTGCTTCCTCAAACAACCCTCCGTGCGATGTCCCACTCTTCCCCGCCGCTAAATGTGCTCATTCTCGTCGACAACCTCTTCCAAATGCCTCCATGATAGTTGGATATCTCTCGGTCCAAATCCCACCCTGGGCGCAGGTCATCTGTCTTTCTAACGGCTTGTTTCAGGGCCCTCTCCGTGTTACTCCAGTGGGGTGGGGGTGGGGGCCGGGGTTCTTCTGATGGTCCCTGGATATGTTTAGCGCCGCAGCCGTAGAAGTGTAACGGCGCAGGCACGAGCGAGAGAGGTTGCTCGCTGACAGTTCAGATTCACAGAGTGGCTGCAAAAATGTTTATGGTCTCGGACTTGTAGAGAGTCACAAGAGATAAAGGACGAATCAGTCACAAAGCCATGATTCCTGCTTTCAGTAAGAGCCCATGAATTTTCAAAAAAATTGTAAAAATATATATATAGCTCTGCCGGGGAAGTAATAATTCATGGGGAGGGTGGTGAAATGGACTTCTCATGTAGTGTAAATACATCCACGTATGCTACCTTTTGGAGAACTAAAAAAGTAACACCACTCTGCCCACATGACAAGATAATGCCTCTTTGGAACAGCCTGTGTCAATTATCTCCACTCAAGCTGGTGACATCTTTCTCGGTTTTCCATAATTATATCTCCAATCGCATTTAATGCAACCTGCCGGAGCGGGAGGCGACGCCAGATCCCGAAGCTATTCAGGAGCGTCCCTGACAAAGACATCAGCGTCTGACAGCCTAACAAAGAGGGAACGAGAGGAGAAAAGAATATATCAGCCAATGCAAATATTGACCCGGCTCCTAATCTGCTCACTTCAGCAACCACCCCC